>CM055266.1:75360588-75426565 GCA_029237695.1 Conchocele bisecta
GCAAATAATTTGCAAGAGTGTAATAAACTGATTTATTACATTATTACAGCCATTTTGGTTATAATAATGTGATGAATTCAGTATAATAATTCTGCATACTTTTAATCATCAAACATATGCACTCTTTGGTTCTATATGAAATTATGCATGGTAAAATAAATGATTACTCCCTCAAAGTATACTTAGCTAGGTAAGTATGCTTAGCAAGTTTGGTGAAATCGGCTACATGTTCATTAGGCGAGGCTAGGAAACTCATAGAAATTCACCAATGGCAATGGAAGTCCTGTCGTTATCTAGCAGAGCCTGCTCAACTTGATATCAAAATACACCAGTATGGCTTTATATTCATCAGGTAATGTTACAGATTGAACACATATAACGTTAGTTATCGTTGAAAAGAAAGCGACCTTGTTTAAATGTTACATTACCAAATATCACTTATTTTCTTAAAAATGCTCTAAAAACAACAAAAGTTACTACAATAACCGATTTCCGGTTCGTTTATATTTTTCGTGATTATTGATTTCTCATATCGCACCGTATCTGACACCTACTGTGTCGGGCAATACATTGGTTATCGCTTACCTCTCATGTTACTGCGACCTAATGGCGCGAGGTGGTGCTGTAAAAATAATCGCTATGACGTAGCAGTAGTACAGCTTCCCTGATTGGTGGATACAGGTTTCTTCTAGAATATCATTTTGATTTACGGACATCATTATTAGCCGATCTATTTATAGACCGGCTAATATATTGGTCATCCATCGAATTCTGAAAAAAATTGTAGCAACCCTTTTCTCCGCTATTCGGTAATCTACGAACGCGAATTTTGCTGTATCACTTCCAAATTGCATCAACCGATAAAGTTTGCATTTTTGGCAATTATCTCCGTTTAAAACTTTAAATATAGCCAAATAACACAATTTTGAATACGTAATGAACTGAACGCCCGAAGAGATTGAACCCGGAAGTTGTTGTTGTTGAAGTCCATAGTTGGCTCTAATGGCGATATACGCCAACATACGTCGATTATTGGGCTAATTTAAAGCTTTTATTTATTAAACAGAACAAGTTTCAGCCACGTATAATCGCGTAAAATGTGTTTATTCGGCTAATTTATAATCGACCTCTGCTCAAAATCTCCTCCGACTAGCAACCCCAGCATCTCGGGTTTATCCCATTGGATCGCGTATGCGCGTCATTTGACGCTAGTTAATATTCACAAAATGTTCCACCAATCAAAACGAAGAATTGCCCTTTATAGCGAACTTTGATTTGTTTACGTATCATGCAGGGATGGCAGGGATGCATCCAGCACGCGCGATTGCGGCAATCCCCCTTAATTATTGTCAATGCCGCAAATTATTGATTGTCTTGCGCCCGACATCGCGCAAAAAAATCACGGATGGGCCCTTTTTAAATGACCAGTGCGCACATTAAAAAAAAGTAATTGACTATTTAAACGCGCTGCGTATTTAAATCATTGGAAGGTGTGCAGTTCAATCGAGTTTGTGCGGCCGTTGAACGTAAGCTTCGAGTCGATTTAAACCATGTAAATCGATAAACAAGGGATAAACAAGTGACAACGTTAACCTGTTATGCTCCATTAAGAAGTAATAAGCTTATGGCAAATCATATTACTTTGGGGCCGAGCTACTAAAGTGACTGGTGTGGCATGGAAATATTGAGTTCTGATTTTGGGAATTTTCCTCATCGTGGACCCGTTTAATGCGGGATAGTACAACCCGTTCGCCCGGCCTTAAATTACCTTAGCTGTTGATAGGCCGTTAAACACCAATACTCACTCGCTCATTCATCCCCCCACCCCACCTCCGAGACTCAGTAACTACTAAAATGCGGACATATATTGAACCCTGATTTGATCGGCTAATAACATCATGCTCTGCATTATTTCTTCGTCTTTTGTCGTTTACTATATTCGTTAATCGTTATTTTTCCTTGCCTAGTTATACTTGGGTTATTTATACGTTGGTTGCAGACAGACAACCTAGACAGAATCGGAAAAATGACGAATTAAATGTTAATTTTTAAAAAAATATTTTTTAGAAAATGGTTATATATAATCTCCAACATTTCGTACATTGATTCTGCCAATGCTTTGCAGACATGCGTCACTTCAGCAAACTTGTGTTGTTCAAACGGATGCCGCCGGATGCATAGCAAACAACTTTTGACCGCAGGCAAACAGGGAAGTGGATTTTGGGACAGGTATATTCTGAAATCAACGAAGCCACACCTATTCTATGCTAATTGGAGTCCATTTTGTTATATGTCCTAATCAGTGACAGGCCTGTGAAGCTACGTTCAAACGGTTGCCCGCCGGATGTCAATACTAATACGGCAGGTGTATATTGAATCCGCGAGGCCACACCTATTCCAAGCTGATTGGTTGAGTCCAGTTTGACGGACATGGAAGAATAGATAATAGATACACTGTGCATATCAGGATGGTTTCTACATGACCGGGTATGGAAGGTGTTTGAGCCAATACCCAGCCTTAAATATAAGCCGAACGAACAACGAACGAATGCTGTATACAGTTCCGAAAATCAAATATTGATGTGTTTGTTTTTACACATGCATGATTGTTATAGTTCATGACTAAAATTGTGTCCACACGCTTATTTTTTCGTGATAATTAAAGGAAATACTTTACTGTTTTCGAATACTCAAATATAACTAAATCACATAGTTTGTTCTTTGACAGATAAAAAGAATTAAAATTGTATATTAAATTTTCACATGGACAATATGCATTAATGGGCAAACTTCTTTACTATTTATAATCTATTTGCCTAATGACTTGTTTCAAATAAATAGAAAATGTTTGGACTTGATGCTAAAAACTAAAGATGTTTTCCAGAAGAAAATCATTGTTTTTCCAAATTGGGGTTACGTTGATTAAACATAGCTTGGTCCTATAGTATGTGGCTGTGACTAGAGAAATGGGATTTGTGTGATTTGTGACCAGTGTAGGTCCGAACAAATATCACACTCATGCATATATGTAGTCTAATTACTAGACTGCTTGTTAGTGTATGTCATTGATGGAATAGCGACAAGTGCAGATCCTGATCAGACTGTGCGGATTCACAGGCTGATCTAAATCTACGCTGGTCGCAAAAGCCCTATAAGCCCCGTGTTGTGTTTGGCTTTTGACAGACCTACTCATGCAGTCGCAGTGCCCGTGTGGCAGGGACCATTGGCTGGGCAATTAATCGCTCTGATAAGTACAGCGGATGTTGAAGCGATCTTCAAACAACATACGGCCGCGGGATATGCAGTCACTGGCCCTGTAGTGCACCCCATCCCCGTGGCAATGAGTGCGACTAATTTTCCCGCGACGTTCGACCAACGAAAGGCCATTTAAAGTTATTTAAATCCAATTTTACCCAGATATGCATATCGATTCCATACCGGACATAACAATGTGTTACCAGCCAGTATGTATTCTGCCAATGTAAAGCCCAATACCATATAAAGTAGAAACAATACCGAAGGAGACCGAAAAGCCCAGGTATGTAAAACTCCCACAATTCAAGATCATATAAGCAGGCAAGCGTACAGCACCAATCACACAGTCTTCAACAGCCACGAACGCGAGCATATAATTATATGGGTGCACTCTAAGACGAGAGGAAATACAGAAATAGGCAACATATACACTGAATGTAACGAATGCGTCAATAGAGGGTACAAGCACACGTGACGGCAATGGTACTGACTTGGAACGGTCACTGCATCCGAGAAAAGTTCATAACGTCTTGGTGCGACATTTCAACCAAACCTGAAGTTTGATAAGCATATTGGCAATAGTGTACTCAAAGCAGATAGAGGTATTGGTTTAATTAGGAATAGTTTTGAATATCTGAAAAAAGATACATTCCTTGCAGTATGCAAATCCCTAATTCGACCGCTACTTGAATATGGAACATCTGTTTGGAACTTACACTTAAAGAAATACATAAGACGGTTTGAAAATGTACAGCGTCTGTCAACCAAAATAATCCCTGGATGTTATAACAAAACATATACTAAACGCATATGATCCAACTCGGGCTTCCTACGTTAGAGTACAGATGGGCGACATACCAAGTACTGTGTAGCTGTAGCACCTGATGCTAAAACACTTCTACTTTCTACGGTGACCATATCGATCTTACTGATTGAGATATCACACTTCTGGAAACGGCATCTGGTTCAGGGAGGCAATATATATCCGTGTGCAAACTTTCAACCAAATCGGTCGTGGACAGTTGCCCAAAATGTCAACGTCGTCCGAACCGGCGCAAAAATTGGCATCCCGAAGGCGATATAGTATTTCGGTCTCTGAACACGATGTCGTTCACGACTAATCGATATCTTAATTAACAACGCCGTAAATGATGCCGAACGTTGTCAAACTTTCTACCGCGATTATAGCTGTACTACTTGAGATATCACATTTCTGTAAGCGGTTTCTGGTTGAACGAGGCAATATAATATATATCCATGTGCAAACTTTCAGCCGAATCGGACTTGGAAAGTTGCCAACATGGTAGCGTCGTCCGATCCGGCTGAAAATTGGGATCCCGAGAGCATTTGGATCTCCAAACACGATGCCGTATACGAAAAGCGGATACCTCAATTAATAAAGGCGCTATTGACATAGAAAGTTTACCATCTTTTTCGGAGATCCAAATCCTATCGGGATGCCAATTTTCAGCCAGATCGAACGACGTTGAAACTTTGGCAACTTTCCAAGTAAAATTGGCTGAAAGTTTGCACACGGATATATATTACCTCCCTGAACCAGATGCCCGTTTACAGAAGTATGGTATCTCAATCAGTAAAGCTATATAATCGCCGTATAACGTTTGGCAATTTACGACGTCATTTACATAGTTGTTAATTAAGATATATCTTGTTTTGTGAACTACATCGAGTTCAGCGACACAACTCCAACCCGGTTGCCAATTTTCAGCTCGATCTGAGCAGGTTAATTAATGTTTGCCAATTTGACAACTCTCGACGGCATTTACTGCTTTATTAATTAAGATATCCAATTTTCGTAAACGTCTCTGAACACCTTGCCATTAATGAAAAATCGATATATTAATTAACAACGTCGTAAATGACGACGAAAGTTGTTAAACTTTCTCCGGCTATTACAGCTTTACTAATTGAGATATTACACTTCTGTAAATGACTTCAGTTTCAAGGACGCACAAACTATCTGTGTGCAAACTGTCAGCCGAATCGGACTTGCAAAATTATAAAAATGTCGACGTCGTTGGATCCGACTGACATTGGCATCAGTGGCTCATCATGAAAAGAATGTACGTACGAAGGTCTGGCATCCAGGGTGAAATGGATGAATCACCTTTAGAAGTCCTAGTTTTAAGATCGGCCAAGGCGTCAGGCAAGGTGACGTACTATCAACTCACTTCTACAAGACGTACGTCAACGATCTTCTGGCGGAACTGGTCTGGTCTGGTATGGGCTGGTTAATTCATCGGTTCTACCTACGTCGAGTCACCGTGCTGCGCGGATGACATCGCTATACTGTCGGACTATAGTGAAGAACTGCAGGTGATGCTGAATGTTGCTGTTGCCACACAAAATACTCAGTGCAGCACATATATAACATTCATCCAAAGAAGAAAAAAACGATCATTGAAGTTAGCAATAGTATAAGAACACTACAAATTCCTAGACTCTTAATTGGTGCCAATACTCGTACATACCGAAAACAAAAAACTGAACATCTGGGTCTCACTAGAGCATCACAGAAAGAGAGTACTATCAATGTTGATGAACTCATTATAGTCTCGATAGACGGACACACACGCACGCACGCACACACGCACGCACGCCACACCCACACACGCGCACGCGCACGCACGCACGCACACATATAGTCTGATGAGCACAGGAGTGCACGGCTCAAAATGACTGAACCCAATAGTCTGCTATAAGATCTATCGCTGCCTGCTATAGCTGAATTGCACAAAAGACAGTTAATTAAGCTTGCTGTTTCCGTCCTCAACAGTGACAATAATCTTATGAAAAACCTACAGATGAGACAAGGTGTCGTTAATAATATAAATAGCAAGAGCTTCTTCTCAAGAGTATGTGTGGTGCTTTTAACGTACGGGTTGCCCAATATGCAAACTCTACAGGCTTATCTACCAAAAAAGCCTGAGTGGAAAAAGCTAGTCAAATCCGCGATTGAAGCGTTTTGGACCCAATTTTATAGACATGATGATACAACAAAACCGACTGTGAAATAATACGTTAACATTGACTCTCTTGAAATTGGCAAGGTGCATCCAAGGCAACTTAAATTTGGACAGGCTCGAGTCGTCAGTGTTAGAAGTAAGAAAAGGCATCACAAACTTAAGAATGATGGCCGGGACATACTACATGCAAGCGAATAAACATAAATTCAGTAACTGTTTACTAGAACCCACATGCCAACCGTACCACATTAAAGATGAGGACACTTGACTATATATATATATTCTGTGAGTACGAAATGATTTGGGTACGAATTGACCAAACACTGAAAACAAATAAGTACAACGAATTTAATAGGTACGAATGTAAATAATAATAATAATAATAATATAAATCAATAATAATAATAATAATATCCGTTACACGATTTAAAGCTAGTTACTACGAAAATACGGAGCCGGTGATAATTCCTAACTTTGCATGATATTCGGCCATTGCTGAAAGAACTGATTTATTTTCCTATTTTGTACTCGTTTAAACGTTATTTATCCATGGCAGGGGGACTTCCAAGAAGAATTATTAAGGTTCACCACATAGCATACACATATTACACTATAATGATAGATATATGTTCATTTATCCCTTGAACATACCTGTATACACGTTTTATTTTGCTCGCAAAGCGCTATTTCTCAATCTCGGAAACTTTCTGCATCTTGAGTTTATTCAGTTCATACAGTGTTAGAGACAGCTTATATATGAAATAGTCACTGCCTATGTAGTGATTCAGTTATCCCTGTGTCTAGGACGCAAACTTTTCGCCGTGGAGCAAACGAAAATAACCTGCGAGTCCTCGGGGGACGCATACAACTTTGACTTATCTGCCGTAGTTTATAAAAAGTCCCGATTTGTTTGTCACATGCACTTACCGTTAATAAGTAAATTTCTTTAATAAAAACCACTCAATTTTTTTTCAACCGAGACGCCATTTAGATGCATCATTCGTTCGGCAAATTTTAATGGCAAACCAAACGCGTCCGTCACCAGTAATAGCGGCACCTATGGAATTGGAGTGGGCCATCAAATGCTTATCAGTAGCGAACTATTAGGGCTTTTTTTAGGCTTGCGTTCGTATAGGCAACAGTTTTGACAATTATCAATGTAGCGCTGTGACATCAATGAAATACACAAAGGCGTTATTAATTACGGATATTACGATACTTGTCGGATAATACACGCCCATTTGAGTTTGTTTCTATAAAAAAATTAACCCAACATTTTCTGCCACTTGTGAATATTCTGTCTATTTTCTTTTGTCGATACGGCGATAGATTCCGTTTTATTTTCTGGGATTCTAATACCAATATTGGCGAGAACAGCCAAAGATCCATGCGATAAGCGATACAATTCCAGACCCAAGCCTCAAATATTGCATGTCGATGCGTTCTGTTCTATTCCATACATAATATTTGATGCATACATAGTAATTGATGGTAAATGTGATACCTGTGAGGCTGTCCTCTGTTGATATCCGCGTCGGCATATTTCAAAGGGTACAAAACTGCACGATTTAACCTTTAGACACTGTTTTAGGGACCTTTCATATCGATGTGTCCGACCTCGCAGTCGGTAATTATTACACACGCACGTGGCTACGTCATGTAGGACGTGATCAGACAAAACAGAGTTAGCGAAAACCCGTCGGTCCTGTCGGACAAATCAAATTTTGATAAGGACCGTCACAAATTTCCTTCAATGCTGAGGTCCGGCAGAAAAAGGTAAAATGTCCTCATGCTGT
Organism: Conchocele bisecta; assembly: GCA_029237695.1. Lineage (NCBI taxonomy): Eukaryota > Metazoa > Mollusca > Bivalvia > Lucinida > Thyasiridae > Conchocele > Conchocele bisecta. Next base: position 75,368,627 of record CM055266.1, read on the forward strand.
TTGAGTGAAATTCTGGACCAAGTTTTTATGGGGAATCCCATTCAATAATGCGACCCACCCCCCCCACCCCTCTGCTGCGAAATATCCAACCAATCCGCGAATCGCTTTCGTACTGTATCTGGTCAAATCGTTTGTTGCGCTCTATTTTTTTTACACCATCAAATTTTATTTGTATGCGCGTGTATGTACATTTGTATGTGATGGGCACTTTGCCATTCATTCGTCTTCCATGTGTGGGTCCGGATTATGCTATGTTAAATTTGTTTAAAATATTAAACCAGGCAAGCCCTTCAATCAAATTGTCCTTTGTAAATTTTAATTGCATCTTCCACATGAATAATTACTTATATATAAATTACTACCTCTAGTATATTCTGCTTTACCTCCCTTTACTTTTACATTAAATAATTAATCGTGTTCCGTAATGTAGTCTCTAGAATCGAAAACAAATTAATCTAGGGAGTCTAGTCCGAAACTCCAATGGGCTGAAACGTTTGTACATTACAGTGGATTATCAGTACTTCTAATGCTTTAGTGCCGTCTCGGCCCTAAGACAAGTCGGCCCCAGACACTTCGGCCCAAGACATTTCGGCCCTAAGACATGTCGGGGCCCCAATAAAAAATGTTAACATATAGTTTTATATCGTTTTATGGTCAAAAAAATGTTACTAATTAAGATAAAATGGTATATTAATGTATGTATATTGTTTATATGTTGTAATAAACAAAGAAAAGTGGATGTGGCTAACGAATATTACCTATGATAACATGTTTCTCTTTGATACTTTTCGGCCTTAAATAACCTTAGCTGTTGATAGGCCGTTAAACCCCAACAAACAAACATTGCTACATTGATGTCATCATACACATTGTCAGGGAGTTGGAGTATTACACAAGATAACAATAGTATATTTTCATATTTATTAACATAATATGGCAGGGCTGTACAAATTGATTTTTTAGCCACTTGTCCCGGACAAGTGACTTGACAAAAGTGACTTGCCCGGACTTGTCCCGGAAAATATAATTTTCAGGGCAAGTAATTTTGAAAAAGTGACTTGTCCTCGTAAGATTTCTTATACGAAACTGTCCCAAAACAAAAACTATTATCATAGTTGTTAAATATAATACAATTGAGCACTTGGCACATATACATATTATATTAAATATCTATAATAATAAACATTGTATAGTACATATTTATTCTTGTGGTCTTTTGTCACTGTGCCACCGCGGACATAACGTTGCGACAAGTGCATCCTCAAAACACATTTATCGACAATAATAAAACATAAAAATCGTTTCCTAAAATAATGAGAATAGTCTCGCGTTTTCGCGATCTCGCCTTTCGCTTTTGAAAAAATTCATGTGCATGCGCGGCGTGTTTGCAAAACGCGAGATTGAATATGATAGAATTTCGCGTATTCGTCTCCAAAGCTCGAAAACGCGAGGTTGCCACATGTCCCTAATAGGACACGTAAACATTGTCTTAGGAGACGATTCTCATGTGCTGCAAAAACATTTTTACGTTTTTATTAAGAAATAGAACACATGTGGACAAACATCTATATTTCTTGACAACAAAAATATAATTTGACAAAAAATGATACTCGTCTTAGGAGACGATTCTAATGTGCTGCCAATACACGCTTATTGAGCAAAAAAAAACATATTTCGATACGTGTTATTGGTTAGGCTACTGCATCGCATCGTCGACCTATACACAAGATCGTGAAAACGCGAGACCAAATCGCGAGGCGAAAACGTGAGATTCTATTGTATTCATTCTCGCGTTTTCGCCTGACTATCTCGCGTTTTCGAGACCGCGATGTCGCGTTTTCGCCTCGCCTTTTCAACAAAGTCCGCCTTCCGCTTTTGGAAATACGTTTCTTCAAGTCATTATGCAGGCCCGTAGGTTAGGGGGAGGGGGGGGGAGGGGGGGTGTCGGACGACGCCACCCCCCCCCCCCCCCCCCCCCAGCCCAGCCTCGAGGTCCAATTTTTCAGGGGAAAAATCGGGTGTATGGAAGGTCACAGTTAGAAGCTCGGCTGTTGCGGAGAATGCAGGAAATTGCATTTCAGACCACCCACCTATATTTCAAATTTTTTTTCCCGGGGGGGGGGGGGGGGCATGCCGCCGGACCCCCTAGATACCTCAGGCCCCTTGGGCCTTCGAAACAACAACCCCCCCCCCACCCTTCAAACAGGTCTGGCTACGGGCCTGTAATATGTGTGTGTAGAATGCATGCGTGTTGAAATTGAGTTTTGCGCATACATTACATGTACGTACGTACGTAGCATGCAATTCGAACTAGCATGCTTTATATCCATGTACGTACGTAGAACGCAAATCCAACATGCATGCTGTCTACACATGCATGGGCAAATCGTATTTCCAAAAGCGGAAGGCGAGATTGTAACAAAAAAGAAATATGGCCGTACCCACCCATCCCCAATTAGCACATTTGCGACATATCATTTTCGGTCTAGCTGCACACCTGATGGTGTTTAAAATCGCTAATCCAGTTTCACGTGCAAAGTGTGACTGACCTTTAGAATTCTGTGGAAACAAACATACCAAAACCACGCTATGTAGTCGCTCACGTCATCGCATAGCCGATGAATTGATAATTACGCATTAGCTTGTAGAATTTCACATTTGTTTGATTTTTTGATAAAACCAAGATTTGGCAGCACATGAGAATCGTTTCCTAAGACGATTCTCAAATGTTGTAAAAATATGTTTTTGTAAAGAAATATCAATGTATTCGGGTTTTCTTTTCACATTTGTCCGATGTCTTAATAAAACATGTTTTGGCAACTCATGAGAATTGTCTCCTTAGACGATTCTAATATTTTGTAAAAACAATTGTCACATTTGTTTGATTTCTTAGACCGTACAAACAATTGACAAATTCAGAAATCCACAACTTAATTTGTGTTTCTCGAGTCGGGGTTTCATATGATGGCGAGGAAATACGATCGATTACACACCGTGAAAATCTTGTTGGAACGTAAATGTCAATTGTCACGTAGGCCATTTCAGTTTACCGCGCGTTACGTCAGCTGTTATTCTAAGTACGTATGGTCGCTCGTTAGGAGCATTTCTTTCCTTCGTTTATAAGGTATGGGTTGTGACCTAGGGCTTAGAACACCGACTTCCAATCTGGAGGTTGTGGGTTCAAACATCGCCTTGGGAATCAAACATACCTTCATAGTATGTCCATCCCATTCAATTTCACTTTTTTTCGTTTATATGCCGCGTAGAAACGATAATTTAAATTAAGAACCTTAAATTCCATTTCCACCCCGTGAAGGAACATACATTTATTTCTCTAAAGTTAGGTCTCTTGGCCTGTCGACGCAGTGAGACGAAAACGTTAACATACATAAAATAAATCAATAACCATCGATCGCCGCAGAATATTTTCGCTAATTCGCTAATTACTTTCAAATTCGATTAAATTAATATAATCAGGGTCGCTGTAGATTGCTATATCACTTTATTGCGATACACAGGTACTGTGTAACACAGTAGCTGCGAATCGCCAGGACGCCTGCAGCGGTATCGATCAAATAAAGTGGTCAGTTTTGGGATTAAGTTTATGACAGTCCGGTTCCAAAAAACGGGCTTGTGGCGGGACGTTCTAACAGAAAATAGTGACTTGCCCGGGGCTAAATTCCAGCATAGAGGCACTTGCCCGAGATTAAAACCGACTTGTCCCGGGCGTCGGGCGTGCCAATTTGTACAGCCCTGTATGGTGTCGTCTTTCCGGATGAACAGCTGGTAGAATGGGTCGCGATAGATCTTGAGGTCCATGTACCATCGGTTGGATCAACGTAACACCGATAGCTGCGTGTCAGTCGAGAATAGCAGGTGCCGCTCGCTGTTGTTTCGGACGTCGCCAATCATGAACTCGGGGATCACCAATATGGATGTGTTTACCTGAAATTATTTTTAACATGATCACCCTACAAGAAGACGCAAATATAATACAAGTTCATTAAAACAGTGTCATGTCCTGCTTATTAAAATTGATAAATTATAAAAATGGTTTTGTTTCATGTAATATTCAAATTTACCTCAAACTGCAGGTCCTTGGGTTTGTCTGGTCGGGCTGTTGCACGAGCATGGTGTACGGATCGCAGTAGCGAAGCAGGCTTCGGTAGGCGGAAGTCACTGGGTTCGATCGTCTGCAACAACTCGTCTTCAACTATCCTGTTGGCGGAGTCAAACAGTCGCTCCTTACCAGTTTCCTTCACCTTCAAAATGTTTAAAATGTCGATGATATATATCAAAACTTATATAACAATTTTCATTGTAGATGCAGATTTTTTTTTATGTGTGAAAAGTTTTTAAAATATGATATTTATACGGATACATGGCATGTCTCAGTTATTCTGTTATTCTTACCTGCTTTTTTATTTTATTTCTTTTTGATACCAGGGGTTCCGGAGGATGACGGTGGTTGTTTTTGCCAGAAACATATGTAGCTTTTGTTTGTCCTCCTCGTTGGCATCTGAAATATATATTTATACAATATAAATTATGTATTACTACCGCACATTAGAGGTGCAACGATACGGTCAAACCCGTATTGCGATATATTGCGATACAACAAACCCATATTGCAATACGTATTGCGATATTATACCATGTATGAACAAATAATAATAAAAAGAAACAGGAGATAAAGAACAGTCTTTATTGTTTATTATTGTCATTAGAACACATCAAAACACTGTGTGGGTCAGGACTTTCCCAGAAACGGTTGACATTAATGATTATTTCTGGACGAGAGGAAATTAGGGAGAAGTGATCAAAATCATATTTTCCCTAATTTTTTCTCTTATAGTTATCGTGTAACTGTATACATTAACTCTTATGTTTTCAAAAGCATGCATATCTATTAGAGGGGTAGAGGCATCAACATGCTGAGCCACCTCGTCGAGACGGTTTAAATGAGCGTTAACAACGTATACTTTCATTGAGACATAAAAAGAGTTAATAGACACATTGTGGGGAGGTGGGGAGGGCTGGGACGCAAATGTAGTAGATTGTAGAATTTGAAAATAGATTGTAGAATTTGAAAAAAAAAATAAAATATTTATTTCATCTCAAAAGTATATGTTGTTACCACCCATTTGAACCTCTTTAAATGTGTACATAAATATCGTTTATGAACTTGGATGTGCATAAATTCTGTATTCGGAGGGAGTTAACTCGTTCATGATCAATCGCTGATAGATATATTGCCGACGTCTTTCACAACAGTAACCTGTCAATCATGCCACTAAGGGCTGCCTTTAATTACCAGCGATTGGCTGTACTGTATAAATAACTTCGCCACGAGAATAACACATGTTTTGAATTGACAATTATAGTAGCCAGAAGCAATGTTTGGCTAGGGGATTATTGAAACTATCGACCCGTGACTTTTATTGTCACAGCGGGTAGGCATGATTTAAGTGATTCGCATAATGATGTGATAAAAATTTGGTCAAACAATCGGGTGTCGTAAAACAAATGGTATTGTAAACAGTTCGACAGACCTGCAATTAGCGAGATTTAGGTCACTGGGTGGGAAATGAACCCAGGTAACAGTACGGTTTACAAACTTTACACACAGAATTTGCTGTAAAACTTCCAGATGTGTTGGACGTCCGAGATTACTCACTACATGTATTAGTCATGTGGCGTATTTATTACAAATATTGACTGTCATATTAAAAATTATGTTTTGAATGATTTTGAATAATTTTACACAATTATTTTAACACAAGATGGCGACCGAGAATATGGTGTAAATATCGCGATACGCGAAAACCGTACCGCGATACGTATCGTCAGGATGACATCGCAATATACCGGTATACCAGTATATCGTTGCACCACTACCGCACATAACACTTGTTAAAGGTATGTACTACATCTAAAGACACTATTTTTTCTGTATTTTATAAATTAGGGCCAAAATGTCGATGTCTTTTAGGCCCGATGTGTCTTGGGCCGAGGTGTCGCTTTACCCTTCTAATCAAGCGTGGCCGCAATGTGGCCCATCAGACCGCAGTACACAGATAGATAGTCCGGAGAAAAAATGCATATGTTTGTGTTGCAGTTGCTTTGAGGCAGGTTTGGGTTCACTGATGTGGTGTATTAATGTATGTGGAGACATTGTTTACACAGGGGCTCTAGTACACAGCCAAGATCTGCAGTTTGTAATGGATTATTGTGTGTGGCAGGATACATGTAAATGAAGTTTTCTGCGGCTCTGCGGCTGTTGTGACGTGACGATTTTTGACCCCGCTGTCATGTTTTCATTCATAAAATGGTCGACGGGTGTTGATAAGTTGATGAGAACATGGCGAGATCCAGTCGTCAAAGTCATTGGAACTCAATTTGTGATTCAACGTTTATGGTTTTACAAGCCGTGAATGAAAATGCCCCAAAATTCATAATGTTTAACCCTTTCAACACCAAGTAACTTAATAGGATGTTCCATGCCAATTTTTCACGCTATTTCATTAATTTTGTTCATTCAAATTATCCCATTCTTCTAAAAGGGTAATCTGTACGACGTTTAAAATTATTAACAAACAGTGGAGATCCTGATGAGACGGCTCGTTACGAGCCGGCTCATCTGGATCTGCACTGTTTGCAAACATTGTCTCTATAGAGGTCTGGTGTTGAAAGGGTTAATATACAATTCTATCTGTGTGTTTACGCCATCAGTTTCACTCCAGGGTTTAAACCCAAACATCAACCCCCAAATGGTACCTGCTCATAGTAGAGTGCCGAGTACTGTGACTCTGAACATAATTGACTATCTATCTACAACAATTACGGTGTTCCTGTTCCCTATCCAAGGCCCCTTAAAAACAAATTGTAGAACTTGTAGTAATTATATCCCTTGTGGGAGGGGTATACTGGAGTCAGGTTGTCCGTGCGTCCGTAAACTTAACATCAGAGAAATATTGTTATAACTTCTATTTCCTTCATCTAAAATGCTTAATATTTCACACATACATTCCTGTAAGGCTCTACTACCATGCTGTGCCAAATCCACGACCGTCCAACCCCCGCTGATCCCATGGTCAAGGTCAAATACTTAGTCTCTTTACAAAACTTAACATCAGAGAAATATTGTTATAACTTCTGTTTCCTTCATCTAAAATGCTTAATATTTCACACATGCATTCCTGTAAGGCTCTGCTACCATGCTGTGCCAAATCCACGACCGTCAAACCCCCGCTTATCCCAAGGTCAAGGTCAAATACATGGTCTCTTTACAAAACTTAACTTCAGAGAAATATGTTATAACTTCATCTAATATTCTCAATATTTCATGCATGCATTCCTCTAAGGCTCTACTATCATGCTGTGACATATCCCCGCTGATCCCAAGGTCAAGATCACATACTTAGTCTCTTTACAAAACTTAACATCAGAGAAATCGGTTATAACTTCTATTTCCTTGCTCGGATCTGCTTCACATTCACGTTCGTGCCGCCCCCGCTAAGCCCAGAGTCAACGTCACAAGCCCACACTTGGAAAATTTTACATATTTAGGGTTACCTGGGCCCACGCGGGGGGTATTCCGTAAGCCTCGCATACTGACCAATCTAGTTTATCATGTTTATGTGGGAGGGGACAGGGGGTTAATAATAAGGTTGTCTGGTTCATACCGGTAGTCAGTTCTCAGTTATGCTCGGAATTTTATTTACATTTTGTGTTTTCTTAAAAGGTATGTCTTGATATTTCTGACATTCATTATTAAAGTCATTCTCATTCGTTCTGTCGTAAATGCACGTACCAATTGCAAGGTCAATGTCACATGGCATTAACCGAAACTGAAGCATCATTCGTTGGTTTTACCGATATTTTAGTTTTGAAAAACTAGAATATCGGTAAAACCAACAAATGCTGCTTCAGTTTTAGTTAATGCCATGTGATATTGACCTTGCAAGTTGGAAATTTAGGACACTGTGGGACATTGAGTCCCAGAGACTCATAGCTAATGAATTGTAACTGAATCCCTGCCTATGACAGGCGACGTTAGTGTATGTCTGTATGAAACTAAATTTACCAATTAATAGCTTTACCATGATGTTGGTATGCTACGGACGGTAAGGGAGTATTGCATAGCTCCTTCCCGCAACTACCATGATGTCACAACTTCTCTATGCTAATTAAATTCTCTTATTTGAACCAGTGATACAATCTGTGTTTTTCCTTTTGATGTATATAAATCTTCGGTGGTCTTCGAAAGTTATACATGTACACATTTCGCCTATTTTTGGTATTAATTGTGTTAAATTTTGCATTTACTTTTGCTTCACCCGGTGCTGTGTGTGAGGTGTTTGTATCCTGGACTACAGCAACAGGTGCACTTGAACCAGGCTTGCATTGTATACTTTTTAGCCAGGTTTTTTGAAAAAAATTGCAGGCTTTTGGATTGGCGAAAGGCGGGCGGGCGGCGGCGTCCACAATCAATGTTAAGTTTTCGTGTTTGAGTCCATTTCTTTGTTACTGTACCACCTAGGACCACCAAACTTTCACAGCTTCATAATCAAGGGGTGCCCACCACATATCACTATCCAACATGTTACCTTTTTTTGAACTTGACCCATTTTTTCCGCGCAGTCGACTTAGCCATTTTCAATGTTAAGTTTTCGCGTTTACAATGTTAAGTTTTCGTGTTTAAGTCCATTTCTTTGGTACTGTACCACCTAGGACCACCAAACTTTCACAGCTTCATAACCAAGGGGTGCCTACCACATACAACTATCCAATATGTGACCATTTTTTTTTACCTTCACCTATTATTTCTACGTAATTGACTTAGCCATTTTCAACGTTAACTTTTTAACGTACGTCTGGTTAAAGTTTTTTGGTTAAAAGTTTTTCGTTATACTATATCTCTGCTTCACCCATTACCTTGATACTTCACATGGGTGTTTATCATCATTGTCAGCGCGATATCGTCGGCATTTTGGCATACGTCCGTCCGTACGTCCGTGTGTCTGGTTAAAGTTTTTTGGTTAAAGTTTTTCCATCTACTATATCTATTTTTTTAGTGTCCATGCCTCGCCCCAAGGCGCGACATGCAGGCCACGGCCATCTAGTCTACAAAAAGTGGGTATAATTATGTTATCCAAGTGTCTATGCTTGGAAAAAACCTGGCCTTCGTGGCTTTGCCTCGTTTCTTGTTTATGTCATGGAGGGGGCATTTAGTTTTACCCTGGTCCATCCTTCCATCCGTATGTTACCAACCTTGTAAGTCGTAAAACTTTTAAATCGTACTAGCTACAGACCTGAAACCTGGTATGTAGCTTCCTTATGATTAATAGATGCTGAAAGTTTATTTTGATTTTTGATTCGTCCAGGGGGTCATGAATTATCTCCCCCTTTTTTAATTAGAATTTTCCAATTTTGGCTTGTAAGTAGTAAAACTTTTAAAATCTTAACAGCTACCGTACACCCCTGAAACCTGGCATGAAGCTTCCTTATGATGAGTAGATGCGCAAAGCTTATTTCGATTTTTTAAAAGTCGTAAAACTTTTAAACCATACTAGATACACACCTGAAACTTGGTATGTAGCTTCTTTATTATGAGTAAATGCAAAAAGTTTATTTCAATTTTGACCCCCTTGTCATGGATTATCTCCCCCTTTTCGACTTAGAATTTTCCAATTTTTTGCTTGTAAGTTGTAAAACTTTTAAACCATACTAGCTACAGACCTGAAACTTGGTATGTAGTTTCCTTATGATGAGTAAATGTGCAAAGTTTATTTCGATTTTTTATTTGACCCCCATGTCATGGATTATCTCACCCTTTTCGAGTTAGAATTTTGCCTTTTAAGTCATAAAACTTTTAAACCGTACTAGATACACACCTGAAACTTAGTATGTAGCTTCCTTATGATGAGTACATGTAGATGCGCAAAGTTTATTTAGATTTTTTACTCGACCCCATGGTCGTGGATTATCTCCCCCTGTTCGACTTAGAATTTGGCAATTTTGCCTTGTAAGTCATAAAAGTTTTAAACACTAATAGCTACAGACCTGAAACTTGGTATGTAGCTTCCTTATGATGAGTAGATGCACACAGTTTATGTTTCAATTTTTTATTTGACCCTTGGGCCATGGTTTAGCTCCATTTTTCGACTTGAAATTTTGCCTCATTTATTATCAAAGCGGTATGTGGGGCATCCGTGTTCTATGAACACATTTTCTACTTTCTGGTAGTCGTGTTCGGCAATGTTCACGGATCACTTGACTGTGTCTTGTAATTTTAAACTCACATCAGCGAAGGACAATGCAGTTGCGTCTGTAGAAAGTCTCAATGTACTTCCTTCCAGTGGTGTTATTATTTTCTCAATCCCTGGCGGCATTTGAGCACGACTGTCAATTTGACAGTGATGCACATTTTAACTATTTTTCGTATTTTTTTTGTCATTTTTGTCTCGCCCGCGAAAGCGGAAAGCGAGACTAAGGTTTTGCTTTTCCCGAGTCGTCGTCGTCGTCATTCAATGTTAAGTTTTCGTGTTACGGTCATTACTTCAACACCTTATCAGCTACAGTCATCAAACTTTATACATTCCTTTACTATGATATGTAGATGAATATAGGACTATTCTCGGGGCCCCAGGATCAAGGTCAAGGCCCCAGGGTCAAGGCGGAACAAGAATTTGATTCCGCGGAATTCTTGTTTCATATTTCCAGTGAAAAACAACAACAACAAAATAAATTTGAAACGAAACTTGAGACTTTAATGGGTTTTAAAGCGGCCGTAACCATTATTTGGCAAAAAATAAAGGCACCGCGGGCGTAACGTAAGCGCCGCTGTCAGACTTATAGCGCCACGGCACACTGACAACTAAAATTATAGCACCGTCCAAGGTCAAAGTCACTGAGGACTTGTGTCTTTTTTTTTCTCTTTTTTTAGCTCTTTTTTTAGCTCACCTGAGCGAAGTTCATGTGAGCTATTGTTACCGCAATGTGTCGGTCGTGTCCGTCGTCGTCCGTGAACATTTTCAAACGTCTTCTCCTCGGTAACCATTGGGCCTATAGTCACCAAACGTCATGGTCATGGTCCTTATGTAGGCGGATTACAAAATTGTTAAAATGACGTCATTACGTAATCCAAGATGGCCGCCGTCTAAAAATAGCACAAATTCTTCAAAATACTTCTTCTCAAGAACCGCCAACCGGATTTAGACAGAACTTGGTAGGAATGATCGATGTACAATGCTCTTTCAAAGTTGTTAAAATGGTGACCCCGGGGTCAAAAATGGGCGTGGTCATGGGGTCAAATTGGGGTCGAAATTTTATTTTTGACCGAATATGGTCATGTCTATATCAAATCGAAGGTATCAAAGAGGCAATCACTCTGGTACATTTCTTTTTCGAAATTGGATGGTCATGTCATCCAAGATGGCCGCCGAAAGGTCAAAATGTCGTTCTTTTACTAGAGATTTCAAAAAAAATATTTCACACGAACCGCTTGGCCCATGGTGGCCAAACTTCATAGTTAAGGTCCATGGGTGAAGCCTTTTCAGATTTGTTAAAACAGAGGTCGTCGCTAATCCAAGATGGCCGCCGTCTAAAAATAGCACAAATTCTTAAAATAATCTTCTCATGAACCGCCAGCCGGATTTCGACGAAACTTGGTAGGAATAATCGATGTACAATGCTCTTTCAAAGTTGTTAAAATGGGCGTGGCCCGTGGGGTCAAATTGGTGTCAAATTGGTGTCAAATTGGTGTCAAATTGGTGTCAAATTTTATTTTTGACCGAATATGGTCATGTCTATATCAAATCAAAGGTATCAAAGAGGCGATCGCTCTGGTACATTTTTTGTCGAAATTGAATGGTCATGTCATCCAAGATGGCCGCCGAAAGGTCAAAAGGTCGTTCTTTTATTAGAGATTTCAAAATTCTTCTTCACACGAACCGATTGGCCCATGGTGGCCAAACTTTACAGTTATGGTCCATGGGTGAAGCCTTTTCAGATTTGTTAAAACGGAGGTCGTCGCTAATCCAAGATGGCCGCCGTCTAAAAAGAGCACAATTTCTTAAAAAATCTTCTCATGAACCGCCAGCCGGATTTCGACGTCCACTTGGTAGGAATTATCGATGTAGAATCCTCTATCAAAGGTGTTAAAATGGTGACCCCGGGGTCAAAAATGGGCGTGGCCCGTGGGGTCAAATTGGGGTCAAATTTTATTTTTGACCGTATATGCTCATGTCATATATAAAATTGAAGGTATCGATAAGGCGATTGCTATGGTGCAATATTTGTCGGAATCGGATGATTATGTCATCCATGATGGCCGCCAAAAGGTCCATTTATTCGAGATTTTGAACGTCTTTTTCTCAGGAACCATATGGCCGATGCTGGCTAAACTTCATAGTAAGTTAAGATCCTTGGGTGAAGCATTTTCAGATTTAGTAAAATGAGAGTCATCTCTTAATCCAAGATGACCGCCATCTAAAAATATCACAATTTTTTAACACATATGAACTCAATGTCACATTTTCCTCTGGTGTTCATGGAGTCAGGTGAGCGAATTAGGGCCATCATGGCCCTCTTGTTTTTTATTATTATGAGTATCAAGGCAGCCAGAAAGGAAAAGCTTTGTTTAACGATGCCATTTCTTGTTATTTATATTAACGGTAACCAATTCTTCGTCAAATAAAATATAAAGGGCAAACAATTTTAGCATTTGCTGCACTAAGTTTCATAAAAATCTGTATTTCTGTTAGAAATATAATAAGGACACTGGTTGTAAACTCAATGTGCCAATTTTTGCTGTAGCGAGTCCAGGGCCCCAGATAAGGAATTAGTAATTGAGTATTTTCACTCCATCATATCTGAAGCAATTGGGTATTTCAATATTTTAATTGGGTAAAATCAAATCACACTACTGTTTACACATCAACAGACAGCAATTATTGAATAGTTTGCTTCGAAATGAAAACATGTCTTGGCATTTCATTAGAAGTGTCTCCTTGGAGACAATTCTAATGAAATACCAAGATGTGTTTTCATGGAAAATAAGAAAAATATGCTATATTTGTGGTCTGTTTTCTGTAGCATGATAACGGTACCACAAATTTGTTATTGCTTTTTGATACTCGCTACTTCTGATTTCAATTGGGGTTTTGGCAATTTTAATTGGGTATTTACGCAAATACGCAGCTTATCTGGAGTGCTGGCGAGTCACATGTTGAATGTTCTCTTTGTTGTAGGAGACACAGCGGTTGATGCAGGAACCTGTCCCTGGAATAAGTGCTATTCCTGATGACTCAAATGCCAGATATTTTAAAGTTGTTGTATTGGGACCACAAGATGTAAGTTGAATCTGTTATTCCATTAACCCTTAGACCGCTACGCACAACACTTGTCGTCTGCTGTTGCTTTTATATCTTGCCTTATTTCTCAATAAAACATGGTTTGACAGCACTTCAGAATCATTTCCAATGGAAATGATTCTGAAGTGCTGTCAAAGCATGTCTTAAATTATTCTAAAGTGCTGTCAAATCATGTTTTTGGTGATACAAATGGAAAATAGAAAATAAACAACAGAAGACAAAAAATTAAGCTAGCTGTGTAAGGGTTAAAGGTAGATATACTGCACGGCGCAAATTTGGTCATATTTATAACGCCGGCATTACAAAGTAAGTCCAGGGGTATATAGTTTTCGTCTTTCCGTTCGTCCACAACTCACAAACTTCACATTGTTATACGCCGTTTTAAAAAAAAACCTTATGTATTATGTTTTAGCAGGAGCATAATATGTTTTGAACATATTGAACATGTGCACCATGTATTTTTATGACAACAAAAAATTTTACCTGTTCGACTTGGCCATTTTCCCACACTTTTGCATACAATCTTGTATATGGTATAGTTTCTGCATGCATGTCTTTTATGCATATTGAACATGTGCACCATGGTGTTTTTATGGCAAAGAAAATACCGCTTTTTCGACTTTTGTCATTTTTCTACAGTCAGCTTACATCTCTGCGTATGGCATAGAGCTTGTGTCATCAACTTCTCCAACAGCTGTCTGTTCATCAATCCCTCGACAGGCGTATTTTGTGACAGCATAATGTCCATATCAAGTTGAATGAATATGATGGCAGGCATGTACATGTAGCCGATTTCACAAAAATTCCTAAGCATACTTATCTAGCTAAATATACTTTGAGGGAGTAATCATTTATTTTTCCCGATATGCATTATTATGCCCCCGCCTCCGAATGGTGAGGTGTGCATATAGTGTTACCGGCGTCCGTATGTCCATCCCGAAACCTTAACGCTCGGGTAAATGGCTTATAATTTCTGTTTCCTTGCTCGGATCTGCTTCACATTTCACACACGCATTGCTCCAATGGTCCTCTACCGCCCGGTGACAAATCCACATTCGTCCCGCCCCCGCTAAGCCCAGGGTCAAGGTCACAGACTTGGTGCATTCAAAACCTTAACACTCGGGTAAAGGCTTATAATTTCTGTTTCCTTGTTTTCAAATGTGTCTCGTTTTCTTTGGCTGCCAGCGGGGGCATTCGTGTGCCGACAGGCCACGATTCTAGTTTCATATAGAACTAACGACTGCATATATTTGATGATTAAAAGTATACAGAATTATTATACTAAATTTATTACATTATCACAGCCAAAATGACTGTGATAATGTAATAAACTCAGTCTAATAAATATCAATAAATTTATCCTTAAATTGAAAATTTCTCCCTCAAAGTGTACTGAGCAAGATAAGTATACTTTGCAATTTTGGTGAAATCGGCTACAGGTGTTAGACCGACAACAAATGCCATACGTCCCATTTCTCCAGTCACAGCCACAATTGAAGGGACCTGTGGAAAAAGTTGGTCAACTCCCTCAGGGCCACCTTTTTTTCCATTGTCCCTTTCAATTTCACATTAGTACCACTATCGTTTTTGCAACTACTGTAACAACTTTAAATATTCGGACATGTATTCTGGGAAACACATAGAAATATGAGACACGCCATGTGATTTTGTACCTAAGAACATGTGCGGTGTCTCCTGAAAATGATTTACAATATTTTCTGTAAATGACGTTGAAAGAGGACAAAATTTTCATAGCAAATGCGAATACTATTCCGCATTTGCTATGACAATTTCGTCATCTTCCAACGTCATTTGCAGAATTTATCACATTTTCTGTCAATATATTTCATGAAAAATTGCAAATGTTCTTGTGTACAAAATCGCATGGCATGTCTCATATATGGTTTCCCACAATGGTGTGATAGTTTTGGTTAGCATTATCATAATAGCAATATATTTGGATACAGTATCAGTTATACTTAGGGACATTGTCATACCGCAGAGTGGGTGGCAGGTGGGAGCACGCGATGGGTAATTTAACGATCGGGGTTCATCCTTACCAGAATCCCGACTGGAGACCTGGTTTGGCCCTCACATACGTCTTTGGCATTTTGTATGTGACAGTTGAATCTGGTTATACCCCTTATAAGAGTAATCCTACCGGTATTACTTTTAAATAGGGGAAGGGGCCAAGTGACTTTGGTGCGGTATGGACCTGGCACCAGGTCAGGTTATTCTAATTTCAGGGCTGAATATGTTATATCTCGATGTAAATATTCCGTTCTGATTTTGGGATTTTCCACCCAATGCAGCAGGTTAAAACGGGATCGAACCTGTTTGCCCGGCCTTACATGACCTTAGCTGTTGATAGGCCGTTAAACACCAATAAACAAACAAACAAACATACCGCAGATAAATTCCTCACATTTTGATTGGTCAGTTTGACGGGTAATATGAGCCCATATTACCTGTCAAGCCCATCAATATGGCGGAGGGTCGAGGCGGAGTTGAAAACGAAAAATATCGAAAATTGTTCAGCAGTGGGTGGCAGGTGGAGTATGCGATAGGTAATTTAACGATCAGGGTTCATCCTTACCGGAATCCCGACTGGAGACCTGGTTTGGTCCTCACATACGTCTTTGGCATTGCGACATGCGACAGTTGAATCTGGTTATACCCCTTCAGTGAGTATTACTATTATTACTTTTAGGGGAAAGGGCCAAGTGGCTTGGGTGTGGTATATAACCTGGCACCAGGTCAGGTTATTCTGATTTCAGGGCTGAATATATATTTTTTTCGGTGTAAATATCCCGTTCTGATTGAACTCGTTGGCCCGGCCTTAAATGACCATAGCTGTTGATAGGCCGTTAAACACCAACAAACAAACAAACATCATGTTCAGCGATGTTGCTGGTGAAGAGCGTGATAAGATGAGCAGCAGTGTTTACTTGGGGATGCGCTGGGGATGTACATTCATTTGTACATGGATGCTTCACATCCAACCAGAGCTCCAGTTAAGGTGCGTAATTTGACCAACTTGGGGTGAAATTTTGTTATTTCTTCATGAAACATGGAAAGTTGGGAGTCCTTTAGAATCATCTCATCTCATTGAGACGATTCTAAAGCACTCCCAACTTGCCATTTTTGATGAAGAAATAAGAAATTTACCTCCAAATTACGCACCTTAACTGGAGCTCTGTCCAACGAGTATCATCAGGATCTAGTGTGTGCAAACAATCGGATAGACGTGAGTAGATTATCAAAGAATACATCTATATTGGCATTAATGAACATTGTATTTTCTTTTTCAGTCCGCTTATGAAGGTGGTACGTTTAAATTGGAACTGTTTTTGCCTGAAGAATATCCTATGTCAGCACCAAAAGTTCGATTTATGACGAAAATATACCACCCAAATATAGATAAACTTGGGCGAATATGTCTAGATATTTTAAAAGGTAAGTGCATTGATTATTAATGGGTCTTATGGGTTATACGACCAGTGTAGATCCAGACCAGCCTGTGCATCCGCAGTCTGATCAGGATCTGGACTGATCACTATTTGATCAGCAGGTACACTGGTCACAGATCTCCTAAGACCAATTTCTCCAGTCACAGCCACATATATATAATATATAAATATTGGAGACTCTTGTGATATAATGAGGATACACAGGGACTTGAGAAATAGGGCTTATCATAATTTAACAATCGGTGTTGGAAATCCGACAGGAGACCTGGTTTGGCCCTGATATACGTCTTTAATATAATCTTTGGCATTTTGTATTTGACAGTTGAATCTGGTTATACATGTGTACCCCTTATGCGAGTATGACGATTATTCGTAATTATATTTTAGGGGAAGAGGCCAAGTGACTGGTGTGGTATGGACCTGGCACCTGGTCAGGTTATTCTAATTTCAGGGCTGAATATATTTTTTTCTCGATGTAAATAGTCCGTTCTGATTTTTGTATTTTCCTCCCAATGCAGCAGGTTAAAACGGGATCGAACCTGTTTGCCCGGCCTTACATGACCATAGCTGTTGATAGACGTTAAACACCAATATACAAACAAACATATTCTTGACCAGTCTAGCTCTGGACTGACAGAATGACGAACCGGGCAGCCCCTGCACAGACTGTGTGGATGCACAGGCTGGTCTGGGTCAACCTGGTCACAATGATTTATGATTTGTGGGGATCAAAATATGTTATTTTCACATATAAAAGCCATTTTTAAATGGCTTTTGTATGTGAAAATGACATATTTAGAATGGAAATATGGGAGGGGGGCTACAATTATAATAAATACTGTAGTTTGTTAATTGAGTAACAAACTGCGAAAATCCAGCTCGCATTGTCTGACCGGCTATTTTGTATTATATAAACATTGGTTGCATTCTAGTTTCTATAAGATATACAGGGGTCATACCAATTATCCGGACAATCAGTTTATCGGACAAATGATTATACCTGTTAATTAAGAGCATTCGTTTGATCAGAATTTGCATCAAATACATCTAAGTCACGCAGGTACTTGCTGTTTCCATGCCAGTGTGAAGAATATATTGCCAAGGTAAACATTTTAGTAATATTTGCTGAAAATATTCCTCAACTCTGTCCACAAGTTGTTTACAATGTCAAAAGTCTCGCGGGGGCTTGTAATCGAATGCGCCCATTACGTCATTTCTGAGTTGTTCTATAAATAAAATAAAATCTATAAATACGTTGTTTTCCAAGAAGCGAATGGCGATTGTTTTTTTTGCAGGACTACACAACGCTGTTTACACTGGTTTACAAGCGATAAAATTATGATTATGTTGAGAATTATGTTGAGAATACAAGTTATAAGACGAGTATATGTTTGTCCGGATAACTGATTGTCGATGTTAATTTTGGGGCAATCTTACGACTGATCATCTGACCTGATTTTAAGCGAGAAAATGGCACAGTTTGCTAAATAAATAGTTTACATGCGTTGAGAAAGCAAGAACCAACGATTGTTCTGTGAAAAGTTTATGCCAGTAGCTGCTATTTTAAGAAACAAATATCGTTAAAAAACTGCCATTTTTGTCTGATAATCTGGAGGATCCCTGTAGTCCATACCTTTGCCTCTGATCATGTTCTGAAAAAAAGAACTTTGGTTGGATTGACTGAGTGCATCTATGTGACTAGAGAAATGTGGCTTATGGGATTTATAATCAGTGTAGTTCCTGATCAAAATCACAGTCCTGTAACCTGATAACGATCTACATGTATATTACTTCTTACGGTGTTTCACTGATGAAATGGCGAACAATGCAGGTTCTGATCAGACTGCGGATTCACAGGCTGATCTGGATCTACACTGGTCGAAACCCACATGCCCCATCGAACATCGAGCAGTATGTGTGATTATAAATTTGAGTGTATACTCAACGCGTGATTGAAATGAAGCAGTTTGATTGGATGAGCCCATTTTGTGTCGTCGCTTGTTATACCCACTTTTTTTGTAAAAAAAAACGGGTATATTGTTTTCGTCACGGGTGTCCGTCCGTCCGTACGTCCGTACGTCCGTCCGTACGTCCGTCACGTTTCTTGTAACTCGAAAAACTTTTTCACCTTCATACCTACGCGCCTGATATTTGGTATGTAGCTTCGTTATCATGTGCAGATGCGCAAAGTGAATTTGGATTTTTGATCCGACCCTCCATCATGGATTATCTCCCCCTTTCGGACTCAGAATTTCCCATTTTTTCCTCGTAACTCGAAAAACTTTTTCACCTTCATACCTACGCGCCTCATATTTGCTATGTAGCTTCGTTATCATGTGCAGATGCGCAAAGTGAATTCGGATTTTTCATCCGACCCTCCATCATGGATTATCTCCCCCTTTCGGACTCAGAATTTCCCATTTTTTCCTTGTAACTCGAAAAACTTTTTCACCTTCATACCTACGCGCCTCATATTTGGTATGTACCTTCGTTATCATGTGCAGATGCGCAAAGTGAATTTGGATTTTTCATCCGACCCTCCATCATGGATTATCTCCCCCTTTCGGACTCAGAATTTCCCATTTTTTCCTCGTAACTCGAAAAACTTTTTCACCTTCATACCTACGCGCCTCATATTTGGTATGTAGCTTCGTTATCATGTGCAGATGCGCAAAGTGAATTCGGATTTTGATCCGACCCTCCATCATGGATTATCTCCCCCTTTCGGACTCAGAATTTCCCATTTTTTCCTCGTAACTCGAAAAAAATTTCACCTTCATACCTACGCGCCTGATATTTGGTATGTAGCTTCGTTATCATGTGCAGATGCGCAAAGTGAATTCGGATTTTTGATCCGACCCTCCATCATGGATTATCTCCCCCTTTCGGACTCAGAATTTCCCATTTTTTCCTTGTAACTCGAAAAACTTGTTCACCTTCATACCTACGCGCCTGATATTTGGTATGTAGCTTCGTTATCATGTGCAGATGCGCAAAGTGAATTCGGATTTTTGATCCGACCCTCCATCATGGATTATCTCCCCCTTTCGGACTCAGAATTTCCCATTTTTTCCTCGTAACTCGAAAAACTTTTTCACCTTCATACCTACGCGCCTGATATTTGGTATGTAGCTTCGTTATCATGTGCAGATGCGCAAAGTGAATTCGGATTTTTGATCCGACCCTCCATCATGGATATCTCCCCCTTTCGGACTCAGAATTTCCCATTTTTTCCTCGTAACTCGAAAAACTTTTTCATCTTCATACCTACGCGCCTGATATTTGGTATGTAGCTTCGTTATGATGTGCGGATGCGCATAGTGAATTCGGATTTTTCATCCGACCCTCCATCATGGATTATCTCCCCCTTTCGGACTCAGAATTTCCCTATTTTTCATTGTAAGTCAAAAAACTTTCTCACCTTAATACCTACATTTCTGATATTTGATATGTAGCTTCGTTATGATGCGCAAAGTGAATTCCGATTTTTGATCGGACCTTCCATCATGGATTATCTCCCCCTTTCGGACTTAGAATTTCACTATTTTTCCTCGTAGGTCGAAAAACTTTTTCACCTTAATACCTACGCGTCTGATATTTGGTTCGTAGCTTCGTTTTGATGTGCTGATGCGCAAAGTGAATTCGGATTTTTTATCCGACCCTCCATCATGGATTACCTCCCCCTTTCGGACTTAGCATTTGGGGAAAGTGGGTATATTGCGATGGCGCGCCATCGACTTTTTCTAGTTGATTGTGAATTAATGGATTGTGAACATGCTCATATGGCTGATGTGATACTGGTAAGAAATGCCATAAGGTGTAGCTACTGACATACAAACACCTTTCATTATGCGCCCTATGAGGTAGCAAGGGGGGCATATTGCGTTGCTGTTGAGAGTCTGTACGTCCGTCCGTGTACATTTACGTCGATTTAAGTCAAAAAGTTTGTACAAGTTTCTCCAGTTAGAGTCCAGTATGCCACGGGGGCATGCATATCCATGTTTTACAAACATAATGTCTAGTTTTCATTTGATCCTGTCGGAGCATGTGTTTGCATGTTTATCTTAACGATGAATCGAAACGGACAGATTCATGTCTTAACGTTAAAAACGTGGATAGACCCTGTCCCTGATTATCTTTTCTGCCTTCTCACTCAAATGGTGACAACATGTACTTTCATCGAGAAATATAAAAACATGTTGGCAAATAATATAAAGTTGTACGTGATTGGCCCGTGACATTGTCTGCAATTTTACTGTGAGATTTGTTGTGTCCACTTGCAGATAAATGGAGTCCTGCGTTACAAATCCGTACAGTTTTATTGTCTATACAAGCTTTATTAAGTGCGCCAAATCCGGATGATCCATTAGCTAACGACGTTGCCGAAAAGTGGAAAATCAACGAAGCTCAGGCGATTGAAACAGGTAAGTGACTACAATCTCCAGACATGTGTTGCTGGCCATCAATTTGGTACTTATGACATTTGTGGCCATTTCAAATTCAGTAGCCGATTTCACCAACATTGCAAAGTATACTTTTCTAGCAAAGTCTACTTTGAGGGAGAAATTTTCAATTTTAGGATAAATTTATTTATTTTTATTATACTGAATTTATTACATTATCACAGCCAATTTGGCTGTGATAATGTAATAAATTCAGTGTAATAATTCTGCATACTTTTAATCATGAAATATATGCATTTGTTATTTCTATATGAAATAATGCACTTCAGGAAAAATAAATGATTACTCCCTCAAAGTATACTTTGCTAGAAAAATATACTTTGCAATGTTGGTGAAATCGGCTGCTGGTCATCATTTCTTTTCTTCCTTTATGCTGATTTCGGACTGTTTTTCGCGATTCAAAATGATCTTGGTGTTTGGGACGGTTTACACATCTTTAACCCTTTCAACACTAAATAACTAGAATGGATTGTGCTATGTGAAGTTATGGACCAATCCAATTGTCAGAAAATGATTTTCAGACTAGTCCATTTGTAAGAAGGGTTTGTTATTTTTTCTAAAATATTTGGAAATTTCTTGCAAAGGGTGCAGACCGTTTGACATTGAACATTATGGGGAGGAAGTGTGTATCTGCTTGTTTGGTAGAGTGATGGTAAACAAGAGGTCCCGGGTTCGACTTCTGAGTTGGGTACACATTCTGCTCGCCCTGTGACATTTGAGGCCCAATGAGGGACCGTTACTGATAAATACTCCTCAAAATGTACCAAAAATATGGAATTCAGTCAAACCTGTGCTAACGACCACCTGGGAATAGCGACCACCTGTCCACAATGGCCAGTTAAAAATCCCCCTGTCCAATTTTGTTCTTTATAATACCTTGGAATAACGACCACCCCCGAACTGCGACCAGTGGCCAGCTATTTTCATTTCCACACTGCATTTTTGTATGTGAACAGCGGCCATGTCATGTTTTTGGCGGCAAAAAAAAATAGCACCACAATCGCTATTTTCCTTTCATCACAATCTGGCCGCTATCATTTGAATTGCAACTGGTCGTATCCAATTAGTCATCGATTACATTCACATAGATTGGCACAACGCTCTTTTGAAATCAGTCACCTTGCCCGATATTGTCGGTGTGATTTTGGCGACATTAAACATTTTCCTTGAAAAATATTGCATAACGCCATTAACGGTAATTCCCGATATGTATTCCGTGTCGTGTATTCCAATAGGCATAATGCAATTCCGCGTAAGTCATAAAACTCCATCATTAGTTGGCAAACTGTGTTTACATGATGCTGATTCGTCTACAGTGAAGACAAAGACTTCAAACACACCGCGCTTGTTAAGTATTACTACGTGAAAATTTCACACCGCGGGGCACACCAGTCTAAAGTGACATGACAAACGTGTTTATGTGAATTTGGTCTCGATCTCCGTCAAATCCCGGCTTATTGCATTAGCGGGCAGACCAGGCAGTCTACCCATGGTTTACAATGCTCGCCAATCTCTAATTAAAAAAATCAGTGGACATTGCCAATTCGTCATAGGCTGCTTAAATATTCGGGCTTGATCAGGATATTATACAGTGGGACAGAAAGCAAATAAGCCTGGTGTTCTTTGTCGATTTGGACACCTATCTCGCGTGGGTCACTCGACTCGAGACATTCAATGAAATATTTTTGTTACAAAAGAAAATCGCGTTTTTCACAGGCCGCGCCACATAGGCTATCGTTTTAATAAAGACTATATGTCTGTTATTAATTTCAAATGATGGTGTGAAATTGAGAATAAGAAAACAAAATACTAATGGTCATGCTAATTAAACCGCCTACATGTAATTACGACAAGCTATTAAATGGTGCACCAAAGCAAGCCGCGGAATGTACTTATCATGAAGATAATTACTCCCCTTTGTATATAATTTCCAAAGCGAGACTGGGTTCAAGAACAATAACAACAAGATGACATAACAAAATAAATTTAATTGACTATTTTTGCCATTTTCATGCAATTTTTAATTGATAAAAATCAGATACACTCCACGATCGTGCAATAGCGAATTGTCAGGTGGACCATGTGTCAACAATGGCCACTTTGGCCACTTCCATTTGCCGGTCATTGTTCACAGGTTCAACTAATTGTATCCCCCGGACTCCGTCGGGGGATACTATGGATTTGACAGCGCGCCGCGTCCGCCGCAGACACTTCTTGTCCGGAGCATAACTCGAACACCCTTTGGAATATTTTCATGAAACTTCACACATGCATAGACCACGACCCGAAGGTGTGTCGCGCACAAGAATGACAACTCTTGCATAGCTAATTTTTTAGTTATCTCCCTTTTTTGTTTCTCGCACTGATTTCGTGTCCGGAGCATAACTCCACCACCCTTTGGAATATTTTCATGAAACTTCACACATGCATAGACCACGACCTGAAGGTGTGTCGCACACAAGAATGACAACTCTTGCATAGTTATCTCCCTTTTTTGTTTCGCGCACTGATTGACCATAACTCGACCACCCTTTGGAATATTTTTATGAAACTTAACACATTCAATTAGACCACGAACCGAAGGTGCGTCGTGCACAAGAATGACAACTCTTGCATAGCTAATTTTTGAGTTATCTCCCTTTTTTGTTTTCGCTCACTGATTTCCTGTCCGGAGCATAACTCGACCACCCTTTGGAATATTTTCATGAAACTTCACACATGCATAGACCACAACCCGGAGGTGTGTCGCGCACAAGAATGACAACTCTTGCGTAGCTAATTTTTTAGTTATCTCCCTTTTTTGTTTTGTGCACTCTACAAACTGGACAATAATGCATGAAGACCTGTTTTCTCGTCTGCTCTGTACACCTTACCTGTAGAGAGAACAATAGAGACTGGGAGAACCATGTGCTAGCATGGGCTAGCATGTGCAGATGTCCAGTGCTTGACCACTGTTGACCAGGTCATTTATACAGGTAAATTACTTCATTGGATATTACATTGAAAATATTGTGGCATTATGTGGACCTGTGCAGATATATGTAGATGAATATAGGACTATTAAAAAATAATTCTGGGCTCCAGTAGCAAGCATTATTATTTTTAAACTTTTTTTTTCCATTTTTTTTTTTTCATTTTTTTTTTTTCATTTTCTTTTTCAAATTATTTTTCAATTTTTGTCTAGTAGCATAAGGTCGTAAGTGCTATATACAGACTATTCACCTGTGCATGTGCTAGCATGTGCAACTGACCACTGACCACTTACAGGTAATTTATACAGGTAAATGATTATATTACATTTCCGTAAACTGTGTTGAAAATATTGTGGAAATAAGTGGACCTGTGTATATATATGTAGATAAATATAGGACTATTAAAAAACATTCTGGGCTCCAGTAGGAAGCATTATTCTTTTATTTTTTTTAAATTTAATTATTTTTTTCCATTTTTTTTTTTTACATTCTTTTTCAATTTTTTAACTGACCACTAACTTATTACAGGTAATTTATACAGGTACATTATTACATTTCCGTAAACTGTGTTGACAATATTGTGGAAGTATGTGTACCTGTGCAGATATATGTAGATAAATATAGGACTATTAACAAAAATTCTGGGCTCCAGTAGCGAGCATTATTATTTTATTTTTTTTGTATATTACATTTCCGTAAACTGTGTTGAAAATATTGTGGCATTATGTGGACCTGTGCAGATATATGTAGATAAATATAGGATTATTAAAAAAAAAATCTGGGCTCCAGTAGCAAGCATTATTATTTTTAATTTTTAAACTTTTTTTTTCCATTTTTTTTTTTTCAAATTCTTTTTCAGTTTTTGTCTAGTAGCATAAGGTCGTAAGTGCTATATACAGACTATTATCATATAATAAAACAATTATTGACTAGTGAGCCATAGAATATAATCTGATATTCTATGGCTCACTAGTCAATAATTGTATAATATGTTCGGGCCAGTGAAAATTGCTTTTGGGCCCAGGCTCGAGGTCAAGGCGGGACAAGGCGAGGCATCTAATTCCGCGGAATTCTTGTTTACTTATCTCCCTTTGTTGTTTCGTGCCCTGATTTTGTATCCAGAGCATAACTCGAACACCCTTTGGAATATTTTTATGCCCCACCACGATACTGGAGGGGGCATTTAGTGTTACCCTTGTCCGTCCGTCCGTCCGTCCGTCCGTCCGTCCGTCCGCACACACGAATGGGTACTTGTTGAAAGCGTTCGGGGATCTTATTGGGTAGGGTTAGGATAGTGTTGGGTACTCTTGTTGGGTATTTTTATACAGTAAAAACCCAACAAGTATTCATTCGTAGGAACGTGCGTCCCGTCCGTCCGTCCGTCCGTCCGTCCGTCACAAAACTTTAACACTCTTCATCCTTCGACCGATCTGCTTCATATTTCATATACACATTGCTCTGATGGTTCACTACCGCCCTGTGCCAAATCCACGTTCGTTCTGCCCCCGCCAAGCCCAGGGTCAAGGTCACATACTTGGTGCTTCAAAAACTTTTAACGCTCGTGTTAATATCTTATAATTTCTGTTTTCTTTCACGGATCAGCTTCATATTTCATATACACATTGCTCTAATGGTCCTCTACCGCCCTGTGCCAAATCCACGTTTGTCCTGCCCCCGCCAAGCCCAGGATCAAGATTACATACTTGGTGCTTCAAAAACTTTAACGCTCGGGTAAATATCTTATAATTTCTGTTTTCTTTCACGGATCATCTTCATATTTCATATACGCATTGCTCTAATGGTCCTCTACCGCCCTGTGCCAAATCCACGTTCGTTCTGCCCCCGCCAAGCCCAGGGTGAAGGTCACATACTTAGTGGTTCAAAAACTTTAACGCTCTGGGTAAATATCTTATACTTTTTTGTTTTCTTTCATGGATCATCTTCATATTTCATATACGCATTGCTCTAATGGTCCTCTACCGCCCTGTGCCAAATCCACGTTCGTCCTGCCCCCGCCAATCCCAGGGTCAAGGTCACATACTTGGTGCTTCAAAAACTTTAATGCTCAGGTAAATATCTTATAATTTTTCTTTCCATTCACGGATCAACTTCATATTTCATATATGCGTTGCTCTAATGGTCCTCTACCGCCCTGTGCCAAATCCACGTTCGTCCCGCCCCCGCCAAGCCCAGGGTTAACATCACATACTTAGTGCTTCAAAAACTTTAATCGCTCAGGTAAATATCTTATAATTTCTGTTTTCTTTCACGGATCAGCTTCATATTTCATATATGCATTGCTCTAATGGTCCTCTACCGCCCTGTGCCAAATCCACGTTTGTCCTGCCCCCGCCAAGCCCAGGGTCAAGGTCACATACTTGGTGCTTCAAAAACTTTAACGCTCGGGTAAAAGAAAATTTTGACTTGCAATTTGGCCTCATTTATTATCAAAGCGATATGTGGGGCATCCGTGTTCTATGAACACATTTTCTAGTTTATTAAACTTCACACATGCATAGAAGACGACCCAAAGGTGTGTCGCACGTAAGAATGACAACTCTTTTTTCGTTAATTTCTTAGTTATCTCCCTTTGTTGTTTCGTGCACTGATTTCGTGTCTGGAGCATAACTCGAACACCCTTTGGAATATTTTCATGAAACTTCACACATACATAGACCACGACCCTAACGGTGTGTCCCGCAAGAATGACAACTCTTGCATCACTAATTCTTTAGTTATCTCCCTTTGTTTTTCCGTCAATGATTTTGTCTCCGGAGCATAACTCGAACACCCTTTTTTCAAACTACTTGTGTATCTGGGGAGGGGGATACACATGCGCTTGTCGACAAGCGTCCATTTCTAGTTGAAAATGATTTTTGGGGTCATATTTGGTTGAGATTTGTGTCAATTTTGTGGCATATAGCGTCGTGGTACATACATGTAACTCACTATGGGGAGAAAGTGTGTATCAGCCCGGTTAGCTCGGTCGGTAGAGCAAACACAAGTTAAAGTAAATGATAAATGGTTCGAGTCCCGGGTGTGTTTCGCATTTCTTTCGCTCAGTGACATTTGTGTCGCATTACTTTCGTCCTGTGAAATTGGTGTTCATTTTTTTTTTTTTTTACTTTGTTACTAAAGTTATTGAGGTGTACATTTACTGATTTCTTGTTCCACGGAGTTATCGCCCCTTGTTTACTGGCTATGCCATGACGGGCATACATTGTGACCTTCGGCACTCTTGTTTCATCAGTTCATGTCAGACTTCTTACTTATTTTTTCGATGTAAATAATATTCTGTTCTCATTTTGGGATTTTCCCCCAATGCAGCAGGATCAAACCCATTGGTTCGGCCTTAAATGACCTAAGCTGTTGATAGGCCGTTAAACACAAACAAACAAACAAGTGATCCAGTGTAGTAAGCATCAGATCAGGACACTAATGCAGTTTTAGTGCAGGTACTTTCCCGTCTGTATAAATGGGTCTTATGGGATTTGTGACCAGTGTAGCTCCTGATCAAATAGCACACTCCTGCAGCCTGATAATGATCTATATGGCGTGCACTTCATTGATGGAATGGCGAACAGTGCAGATCCTGATCAGACCGTGCGGATGCATGGTCTGATCTGGATCTACACTGGTCGCATAACCCATTTCTCCAGTCACAGCCACATATTAGACACGCCATGTGATTTTGTACCTTCGGACATCTGCGTAATTTCATTAACTTCGTTTACAAAATTTACAATATTTTCCGTAAATACGGTAGTGTCAAAATGTATTCCGCATTTACTCAACTTTGTCAACATTTGACTTTATTTATGAAAAATATTGTAGAACGTATTTAATGAAATTACACAGATGTACGAAGGTACAAAATCACATGGCGTGTCTAATATGACATTGCATCGTAAAATTCCAATCAATCAACTCCTCATAAATCAGTAACTTTATCATTGCAGCACGAGCTTGGACGAGAATGTACGCCAATGGTGATAAGTGACACTAACTCGACGTAGTCGCCAATATTGTGATCACCCATGTAACATCATCATCATAGCATCACCATAGCAACGTGCTCAATGGCATTTCATTGGTCAACGCTGAAGTTCGTCCGTCTGCCTGGTGGCTAACCATTTGCATTTCGTCCCAGTGTCGGCTACCGGTGTTGCCATGGTATCGTTTGATGCGATGTGACAAAACTCGGCTTAACACGTTGAATACCAATGTAGCACTTGATCAGCTGCACCTCGGGACTGTGATTTTAAACCTTTCTGATCATGAAATTGAAATTTGTGCTTAACATCGAGCATGATGTTCGAGCACTTGCTTAGTCTGATTCTTATCGTGGATGAGTACCCTTACAATGCTGAATTAAATTTTGTCGTCTGCAGATTTTATTTTTCATCAGCAAAAACATTGTCTGGTTGCACATAAGAATCATTTCCGATGGAAATGATTCTCAAGTGCAGCCAAACCATGTTTTTATTTAGAAAAAGTGACAAAATATGTAACACAAGCAGATGGAAATTTTTGTTTCACGCATTCTAAGTTAATGGGCCCAGCTCTAGAATTACCTTCCTGGGTTATATTGCCGTATTTAGCAGACACAGAGTTTCAAAATCAGTCCTACTGTATCTGTTGTAAATGAAGTAGAAAATTGACAAAAAATCAAAGCGTATGCGGAATACAGTGTTTTCAATAGCCTCTAGAATTCAATGGTCAAAATAGCCGATCAAGGCTAAATTTAACCATTAATTTAACCCTTGGACCGCTATCTTATTTGTTTTGTCGTCCGCTTTTTATTTTCCATTTTTATCATCAAAAACATGGTTTGACAGCACTTTAGAATAATTTACAACATGGTTTGACAGCACTAAAGAATCATTTCCATTGGAAATGATTCTGAAGTACTGTCGAACCATGTTTTTATTGAGAAATAGGGAAAGATATAAAAGCAACAGCAGGCGAAAATTGTTGTGAGTAGCGGTCTAAGGGTTAAGTGTAAAATACAAATTTAGTATGCTGTATATATCAAATTTGATGGTGGCAGGTGGTAGCATGGGTAATTTAACGTTCTGGATTCATCTTTACCAGAATCCTGACCGGAGACCTGGTTTGGCCCTCATGTACGTCGTTGGCATTCATGTATGTGACCTTGTTACTGATTATACCCCTTATGTGAGTATTACGATTATTCGTAATCATATTACTTTCAGGGGAGGGGACCAAGTGACTTTGGTGTGTTATGGACCTGGCACCAGGTCGGGTTATTCTAATTTCTGGGCTGAATATATTTTTTTTTCGATGTAAATATTCCGTTCTGATTTTGGGATTTCCCCCCAAATGCAGCAGATTAAATATGGGATTGAACCTGTTGGCCCGGCCTTTAATGACCTTAGCTGTTAATAACCCTGTCCTGCAAATTCCGGGAGTCCAAATCAAATTTCAATGGTCAAAATGCCCCCGAAGGGTCACTATTTAAACCCCTGGAATTAAACTCTGCATGTCCTCTGTATGTTGTTGAAACTTTCAAACAAATACTTCTTGTTTTATTCTTCAATATCGGCAATCAATGCCATAAGGATGGTAATGGCTGAGCTGGGTGCAAATAGTGAAATTGTAGACCATTGTCAGATTTCTCCAGCTGATCAGGCTCTACATTGTTTGCAAAGGTAATAAGCCTCGTTTTCTTGTGATCTGTCATATCATACATAGCACTTTTCCCTTCCAACACTAGAGACCTCTTTCCTAATATTTGTAAACGGTGCAAATCGTTCAGAGCTATCTCGTCGGGATCTGCACCATTTGTGGATATATTTTTTTTTTGTAACATTGTTCGCTTTTCTGCATAATGGAATAGTCGAGCTTAACATGAACTAGTCCAAGTCAGTTATGTAGGCGCGAAAGGGTTAATTCACAACTCTTGATTACAATGTTGCCATCAGGGGGCCGTTTTACTAAACTTTGTACGACAAAAATGTTCGTAAGTACAAAATTATGATTATCTGTAAATTTCACATTAAAACAATGTTTTCTTGTAAACAATTATTGGATTGACATTTATTGACATAGGCTGCATATGCAGCCTATGTCAATAAATGTCAATCCATCAATTGAAATTTCCAGACGATCCTAAGTTTGCACTTACGAACATCTTTGTCGTACAAAGTTTAACTGAAACGCCCCCCTGTTGTTTGCGGAGTCTGCTTGCAGAATGCTGTACGGAACATAATCACAATGATGTTGGGGTGTCCATCTTTGTGTCTGTGTTGCTTTGTGTTCTGCGTCGATGGTTTTAATTTTACTGACAGGGCATTGGTGGACTTGACGTGTATATTTTTTCAGGGTTTTCAATAGCCTCTAGAATTCAAAGGTCAAAATGGCCAATCAAGACTATAAATTTAAGTGTAAAATACAAATTTAGTATGTTTTATAATTATATAGCAAATTTGACTACTGTGCTGTAAATTCCACAAGTCAAAATCAAATGTCAAGAGTCAAAATTCCCCTACGGGTCACTTGAAAACGCTGTTTGGTTTTGTTTATCTTCCTTATTTCTATACGAAACATATATTTTCTACTAGTTCCGAGCACATACCTCTAATTACATTTAATTGCATTATATTATGACTGAGTAGTATATTTGTGTTTGAAGAGTTCTGCTGAGAGGGGATCTAAGAAATTTGCTTATTGGTTTTGCGATCAGTGTAGATGCAGATCAGCCTGTGCATCCGCACAGTCTGATCAGGATCTGCACTGTTCGCCATTCCATCAATGAAACATCCGTACTGCTTCGAACAAGCAATATGGATCGCTATCGGACTACAGGAGTGTGATATTTGATCAGGAGCTGCACTGGTCATAAAACCCAAGAGCCCCATTTCTCTACACTTTATTATAATAATATTTTCGTCTCGTATTGTTGCCTTTCCTCTGAAGAATATAGTGAAGTATGTATGTGAATGTCCAATGGATTATATTAACCCTCGCTACGCGAGAGACGAAAATTGTCGTCTGCTGTTTTCCATTTTTTGCCTTAATTCTTAGCAAAAACTTGTTTTGACAGCACATGAGAATCGTCTCCACTGGAGACGATTCTCATGCGCTGTCAAAACAAGTTTTTATCAAAAAATATTGAAAAAAACCATTTCCAGCATACGACAAAATTTAATTCAGCATAGTAAGGGTTAAGATTTTGTACGTGAAAATGGAATGTTATTCTGAAAATTTATACTGCTAACCACAGTGTGGCAATTTACAGCAAGCCATGAACTGTACGGTGAAAAACGTGAAACAAAGTTTGTAGGTGTGGTCACAGTGGAAGTTATTGCTTAACATTTCACCAACTTATGCTTACGCAAATGTTCGAAGTACAAAATCACATGGCATGAGACACGCCATGTGATTTTGTACCTTCGAACATTTGCGTAATTTCATGAAATACTTTTACATGATGTTCCGTAAATGGCGTCAAAAGTTTAACTTTTGACTTTATTTATGAAAAATAGTATACATTTTGTAAATGTATTTAATGAAATTATGTAGATGTCCGAAGGTACAAAATCACATGGCGTGTCTCATATGGAGATGTTTCTTATGCTGCTGAAATGTTTTCAAGAACCTCCCAAACCATGCCTACATGTATCCATTTATTCCACGTTTTCTTTTAAGTTTTACTCAATAATGTAGTTTGCTAGCCATGTAAGGAAATACAAAAAAGGGAATTTTGTCTGTTAATGAGATTAATAACCTCATAATGTATAGTCTTAACCCTTTAAGGGCGAGATAAAAAAATATGCCAAAAACCTGTTTAGACAGCACATGAGAATCGTCTCCATTGGTGATGTCGGAACAGGTTTTCATCAAGAAAAATTAAAAGTAAAAAATAAACAGCAGACGATAAAATTTAATTCAGCGTTCCAAGGGTTAGATGAGAAAAGGTCTTCCTATCGTTTCCTTGGAACTGTGGTTCTACTTTCATCTGTGGGTGGCAGGTGGGAGCATGCGATGGGTAATTTAACGATCGGGGTTCATCCTTACCGGAATTCCGACTGGAGACCTGGTTTGGCCCTCGCATACGTCTTTGGCATTTTGTATGTGACAGTTGAATCTGGTTATACCCCTTATAAGAGTAATCCTATGGTATTACTTTTAAATAGGGGAAGGGGCCAAGTGACTTTGGTGCGATATGGACCTGGCACCAGGTCAGGTTATTCTAATTTCAGGGCTGAATATGTTGTATCTCGATGTAAATATTCCGTTCTGATTTTGGGATTTTCCCCCCAATGCAGCAGGTTAAAACGGGATCGAACCTGTTTGCCCGGCCTTACATGACCTTAGCTGTTGATAGGCCGTTAAACACCAATAAACAAACAAACAAAATCTACTTTCATCTGCTGTAATTGACAATAAGATGTTCGCTGCTTGATTATACAATTACAGCATTCGTGGCTGTGACTGGAGAAATGGGGCTTATGGCATTTGTGACCAGTGTAGCTCCTGATCAATTGTTGCACACTCCTGGGGCCCGTTTCACTAAACTTCGTACGACTAAAATGTTCGTAAGTGCAAATTTAGGATCGTCTGGAAATTTCAATTGATGGATTTACATGTATTGAGCATAGCTGCATATGCAGCCTATGCTCAATAAATGTAAATCCAATAATTGTTTGCAAGAAAACATTGTTAATGTGACATTTTCATAATGTTGCACTTACGAACATTTTAGTCGTAAGAAGTTTAGTGAAACGGCCGCCTGTAGCCTGATAACGATTTTTATTACATGTTAGAAACATGACGGGTGTTTCGTTGATGAATTGGCGAACAGTGAAGATCCTGATGAGATTGTGCGGATGCACAGGCTGATCTGGATTGTCACTGGTCACAAAACACTAATGCCCCATTTCTCCAGTCACAGCCACATTTGTGTTATCAGTTATATTGTACATTTGGTAATTGTTATCAACTGCATAATTTATGAGGAAATTTTAAATGTTATTCAATGGAGGTGTGACATAGAGAATACCAGCCTCGTGTCTGTTGATATCAAATTTATCAGGCAAGGCTAGGAAACGCGTAGGAATTCCGAGGCTTGCCGAGGAATTCCTACCGTTTCCGAGCCAAGCCTGATGAACTAGATATCAAAAGACATTAGCCTGGTATTCTATTTATCAGGTAATATTTTTGTCTACATAATGAGCAATTATCACTCGTTTCCGTGACGTCATTCCACCGACATAATTCAGGAACGTCATGTGGCGCCGTTCGACCGATGAAACATCAGTTTTCCATTTGTTGTGACACGGATATTCATATCGGGTCAATGCCTGATACAGCAATATGTTATCAGTTACTACGGATTCGCCCAACACAAAGCTCGTTACCTGATAAATGGTTTTATCAGCAAATTCTGACTCAGAAATTATATAAAATTAAACTTTTGTTAACTTCTTTGTTTGTTTTGTTTTGCTATAGTATACACATTTAACCCTTACACTGGGTAAATTTTGTCGTCTGTTAATTATTTATTTTTTTGCGTTCAATATTTCTGTGTAAAAAGTATACATGTACTTTGACAGTGCATGAGAATCGTCTCCAACCGTGTCTCCAGACGACTCGTGTGCGATGCCAAAACATGTTCTGTGAAGATATTTCACAAATTAAAAAAACAACAGCAGACGACAATCTTTTTCCACCTTATTTCGGTTTACTTGTCCAACATTCTGATTGACATAGGTTACTGATCCAATGAATGGCACTATCAAACATTTCTGTTTGCATATGTGCTGAATGATCAGGGCCTACTGTGTTCAACATTAAATTCATGTTCCATTAATGCTTACATTGCTTCTGTAAATGACATTAGTGAATGTGTGTATTATTTATTTGTGGCTGTAACCGGAGAAATGGGGCTTATGTGTTTTGCGACCAGTGTAGATCCAGATCAGACTGTGCATCCGCACAGTCTGATCAGGATCTGCACTGTTCGCTATTCCATCAATGAAACACCTGTCATGCTGCTAACAAGCAATATACATGTTGATCATTACCAGACTATAGGAGTGTGCTATTTGATCATGAGCTACACTGGTCACAAATGTCATAAGCCCCATTTCTCCAGTCACGGCTACATTTATGACTGTTGTTTTTACATGTACCTACCTTATAATATTTGCGATGAACATAGTGACAGATCAGTCTCCACTTATGCCATTCAGTCACTGATCATTCTAATGCACTCTATAATTATCACGCAATCTGATTGGCTGATGGTCATACATTACAGGTATATCATTGTTGATGAACGGTCGCAAATTATTTCAATATGTATTCCTACGCCAGTAGTAAAGGAGTGCATTAGAAATAGGTTAACCGCATTGTAATTTTGGAATTTGCTAGCGCGTCGCCATTAAACAGATTTTCCGACCTATCATTTTCTGATATACGGTGGGTGGTTGGTCGGGTGAACGCGACGTCGTAAATTAACGGTAGGGGTTCCTTCTTATAGGAATCACGATTTGCCTGGTTTGGCCTTCAGATACGTTTTTATCTTTGGCTCTTTTGTTACCTGGGAGTTTAATTGGGTTATTACCCATTATAAAAGTAATAAGATTATTACTGATCCTACTGCTTTCGGGAGGGGGCCAAGTGATTCTGGTGTGGCGAGGACCTGGCATCAGATCAGGATTATTCTGATTTCAGGACTGAATATATTTTTGTTATTGTAAATATTCAGTTCTGATGTGATTTTTCCCCCATTTGTACATGTACTTGTACATGTACTTGTACAGGTAATATATGGGATTTAGTACTAAACCCATTGACCCGGCCTTAAATAACCTTAGCTGTTGATAGGCTGTTAAACCCCAACAAACAAACAAACAAATAAAACCTTTTTCATTAATGGCTTGGAATTGCCATGAAAATTGAAGAGTACCATATACAATATTTGTAGTGGTGAAGGGTAAAATTCTGCTACTACTGAATGTGTGGGATGATATCAAGCCACCGTGAATTTGTCAATGTTGTGATCTATGTACCCATTGTCCGTTATTGACACATTTTCTGGATCTGTTCTCTCGTTACATGTTTTTTTCCACCTGATTAGGTACCTTGTTTTTAGATGATATTAATTATTTATATAGACTTGAATTTGGCTTCGACTCGAGAATTTGGGTTGATGGCATTTGTGACCAGTTTAGACTCTGATCAGTTGGTGTATCTGCGCCATTCTGCCAGTGGAAAATCAGGGGCCCTTTTCATTAATCTTCGTAAGATGTTTGTAAGACTTGTGGATTCAATTGTGACCCCGATATGACTGTTGAATCTGGTTATACCCCTTATGTGAGTATCATGATTAGTCGTAATCCTATTTTAGGGGAAGGGGCCAATTGACTTTGGTGTGGTATGGACCTGGCACCAGATCAGGTTATTTTGATTTCAGGGCTGAATATATTTTTTTTTCCGATGTAAATAGTCGGTTTTGGGATTTTCGCCCAATGCAGCAGGTTAAATACGGGATCGAACCCGTTGGCCCAGCCTTAAATGACCTTAGCTGTTGATAGGCCGTTTAACACCAATAAATCAAATCCATCAAACTGGTCTTTCGGATACTATCATGAATTTTCAACTTCATCCTAAAACAGATCTACCCAGAATATCACTGTATTACCATGGAGTACACGAGTCAATTACTGGTGAATGTGAATTAACCCATGACGTGCGGAATACACCTTTACGGGTATGAACTTTTTTAAATATTCTAATTTTGTTATTTCTCAATGAAAGTATACGTCATGACCACTCATTTGAACCGTTTCGACTTCGACGAGACGGTTCAAATGGTGGTCGCGACATATACTTCTGAGCGCATAGCAGTAAAATATTTAGGATTTTCTGCAAACATAATGGCGAAATCCTCGGCATGAAAAGGGTTAATAAATTAATACAAGTGTTAATGACTGTTGAATTAACCCATAGAATGCTTAGCATGAAAATTGGCACCTACTATTGCTTTATATTTTGCCTTCTTTCTCATTAAAAACATAGTTTTACAGCTCTTTAGAATAATTTCCATTGGAAATGATCCTGAAGTGCTGTCAAATCATGTTTTTGATAAGAAAAATGCAAAATATAAAATAAACAGTAGGCAACAAATTTAATTCCGCAGAGTTATGGTTAAAGAATGAATACGAGTGTAAATTGCTGTTGAATGTGGATTGAATACGAGTGTAAACTACTGTTGAATGTTGATTGAATATGAGTGTAAACTGCTGTTGAATGTTGATTGAATAGGAGTGTAAACTACTGTTGAATGTGGATTGAATAAGAGTGTAAACTACTGTTGAATGTTGATTGAATATGAGTGTAAACTGCTGTTGAATGTTGATTGAATATGAGTGTAAACTGCTGTTGAATGTTGATTGAATATGAGTGTAAACTACTGTTGAATGTTTATTGAATACGAGTGTAAACTACTACTGTTGAATGTTATTGAATACGAGTGTAAACTGTTGTTGAATGTTGATTGAATATGAGTGTAAACTGCTGTTGAATGTTGATTGAATGATTCGTGTTCTGATTATATAATCAATTATCATTAAAAAGGCATAAAATCGTCATCATATTTTCACATGATGTAAGATATTTAGATTGTTTGTGTAATTTATCTCCGTGTAGTTTTTTACCCAGTTGCTGTCATATAATTTGTCTGTTCTGCTCTGACACCTGGTTGGCAATAATAGAATAGTCATGTACACCCTTACACACCTTTTACTTCAATGGACTTGTCTGTGTTCATTTTCAGATTATTCCATTAACCCTTTAACACTAGAGACCCCTTTCCTAATATTTGCAAACAGTGTAGATCATGATGAGCCGGCTCGTAGCGAAGCCGTCTCATCAAGATCTGCGCCATTTGTGGATATTTTTAATTTTTTTACAAAATGAGCCCCTTTTCTACACAGGTATCCTATTAAAAGCACGACAAATGTTTCACCGACTGAATGGCACACAGTGTGTGCCATTCAGTCGGTGAAACATTTGTGCAGATCCTCATCAGACTGTGTGGATGTTCAGGTTGACGTATGTCTACACTGGTCACAAAGGTCACGGGCCCCATTTCATGAGTCACAGTTTGGTTCCTTTCTTCATGAAAGTATTTCTTGTAATCACTTATTTGACCAGTGGGTGGTGATCGGGCGAATGAGACGGCGTAAATTAACAGTATGGATTCCTCCTTATAGGAATCACGATATGCCTGGTTTGGCCCTCCGGTACGTTTTTATCTTTGGCTCTTTAGTTACCTGGGAGTTGAATTGGGTTATTGCCCATTATAAAAGTAATAAGAGTATTACTGATCCCACTGCTTTTGGGAGGGGCCAAGTGATTCTGGTGTGGCGAGGACCTGGCATCAGATCAGGATTATTCTGATTTCAGTGCTGAATATATAGTTTTGTTATTGTAAATATTCAGTTCTGATTTTGGGATTTTCCCCCCCCCCCCCATTTGTACATGTACCAGTACATGTACTTGTACAGGTAATATATTGGATTTAGTACTAAACCCATTGACCCAGCCTTAAATGACCTTAGCTGTTGATAGGCCGTTAAACCCCAATTAACAAACAAACAAACATTCATTTGACCCTTCTTGTTAACACAGTTCAAATGGATATTTGTGCAATAAGGACGGAATCGTGGCACCATATCGTGGTTTCAGTGAAAGTTTATTGTACTTTCACTGCAAATAGCACAATGCTACCCCCATATATGTGCATTCCTGTCTATATATATATATTTGTATCAGAAATCCTATACGCCCCATTTCTCCAGTCACAGCCACATATAACCTTGGTTAATGTGTGTAAAACCACATTCAAACAGTCGATCAAATGAAAGGCAAGAACAAATAGTTTTGATAAACAAGATACATGTGGATATTATTGGACATATGGGGCTTTGTGACTATGTGGACCCAGACCAGCGTACACATACACAGTTTGATGAGGTCTACTCTGTTCGCAGTTCGTCAATGAAACATCTGATAGGCTTCCAACAAACCATATATAACTGGTGCTGTGACTGGAGAAGTGGGTCTTATGGGAGTTTTGACCAGTGCAGATCCAGATCAGCTTATGTATCCACACATCCTGATCAAGATCTGCACTTTTCGCCATTCCATCAATGAAACACCCGTCATGCTTCTAACAAGCAATATAGATTGTTATCAGGCTACATCAGTGTGCTATTTGATCAGGAGCTACACTGGTCACAAACCCCATAGGCCCCATATCTACAGTCACAGCGACACATGCTTATCATTATGCTTAATCTGACCACAAAAGCCATCTCCAGTCACAGCCACAAAGAATGTAAGCCTTTGGAATTGTTACCAAGTTGATGGATATTTGCCACAAACTAGTTATAGTACGGTACATGTAAATATCTAGCTACAAGAGTTGCTTATGATATGGTTATCGAGGGGAGAGTATCGGCTATCACAGCGAGGTAGCAATTTTGTTTGTGGTAAATATCATGAATGCTTGCTGCTGTTGGAAACGATTGTGTTAAATCTTTCAGAGAACGCAATACAACATGCTGTCTGTCAGATGGTATGCACAATATTAGGAATCGGTTCTGGAATCGGCCGCCATTGTTGGTTATGTTTTTGGGATTTTATGTTTTTGGAATGTTGTAACAATATAACTGTACCCCTGCTGATCAGACAGCCCGGTGTATGGAGCGTAGATGGCCAGTGTAGACATGCACCACCTGGGTAGCCTAGTCAATGTCTGGATATGCACCGCAATCTGTAGCCCATTTCACCAAAATTGCAAAGCATACTTATCTAGCAAAGTGTACTTTGAGGGAGTAATAATTTATTTTTCCCGAAATGCATTATTTCATATAGTACTAACTGCATATTAAAAGTATGATTAAAAGTATGCAGAATTATTATACTGAATTTATTAATTATCACAGCTGTGATAATGTAATAATTTCAGTATAATAAAAATTAATAAATTTATCCTTCAATATTTCTCACTCAAAGTGTACTTCGCAAGATAAGTATACTTTGCAATTTTGGTGAAATTGGATACTGACTAAACCGGCCATACTGCCGTTGGGATTTGGTGGTAATCTACACCAGCCTGTGCATTGGCAGTCTGATCAGGGTCATCACTGCAGTTTGACCAGCAAAACATATCATATACAAGCAACTGTGGATCATCGTAATAACCCTAAATATTCGTACACAGTAAGTTTATTCTGGGAAACGCATATTAACATATGGTTTCTCAAGCAATGTGCAAATATTTACCGTTAGTATGCTGTACTTGTTTATCACAATAACAATGTATTTGGATACAATTTGTTTTGGAAACCCCCCACAAACAAATTGTGTCTGAGCTACATTGTTTAGGAGCTACACTACTGTCTGTTCCACATTTTTCTGCCGACGAACTTTTGGCTATTAAACACATTAAATCTAAAAAATATTTAAAAGTAAGTACGTTGTTATCAATAACAAAAAGTCACCCTCCCCAAAACAAATTATTTGATGAAATTGCATCATATATTGATTTTATTGCGAAAAAAATAGTTTTTTCGCAATAAAATCAATATTTGATGGAATTTCATGAAACAAAAAAATTTGGGGAAGGTGAATTTTTTTGTTATTGGTGAAGAAGTACTTAACATTTAAATATTTTTTACATTTCATGTGTTTAATAGCCAAAAGTTCATCGGCAGAAAAACATGGAGCAGACAGTAGTCAAAAGTGAAATATGATGGCCTGCATTATTTATCAGTAGTAGTGCTAGTGAACACTACGTTGTGTAGATACTGTTGTAATATGCTCCATACAAGTGACACAGGTCTGCATGAGGGCAGTGAGAGATCGGCAGATATGTATGGTACATGTGTATTAGTTGCAAAAAGTGCAGATCCTGATGAGACGACTCGTACACTATACAGGCCTGTGGTGTTGAAAGGGTAAGGGGGGTGCATACGCACGCGTCGCATCCCCTCTGCGTACGGGCTTGATACTCACGGGTACAGGGTTTGTCTACTGGGGTCGAAATGGCAATAAACCAGTTGTAAATTGTGGTTCTTGCGTATTATTAGCCTTGTGTTTGTGTTTTGTGAGCAAGGCTTTGTTGATGGATTTCAGTTGGGTTATAAAACGTTGTCGTCTGCTGTTTTCAGATTAATAATTTTTCAACAAACATGTGTTTTGACAGCACATGAGAATCGTGTACGACTCTCGTACTACAAAACATGTTTTTCTTTGTATAAATCAATGCGAAGAAATCGGCAATTCTTTTTTTTTTTTTTTTACTTTTAATAATTTTTCAACAAAACATATTTTGATAGCACATGAGAATCGCAAACAAAACATGTTTTTCCTTACATTTGATGAATATAATAAAATCAGCAGAGGACAATTTTCGTTTCCCCGCCTTTTAAGGGTTTAACCCGATGCAAGTGCTACAATCCCTTTTTCTGTGGAAGTGTGTTTGTGTTCTAACTTGGAACAGATGACAATAAAATCATGTAAATTTAATTGATTGTTTTTGGCTTACTATATACCAAGGTCCATGTGTAATCATAGTCATGGTTTTGGAGAGGATTTCAATAAGTGGTTCACATTAAAAAAAGTAGTAAGATTAGTGCAGACATTTTTACTTTTTGGGTTGGAGTTAAGTGACTGGTGTGAAAATTAACGATCGGGGTTCATCCTTACCGGAAATCCGACTGGAGACCTGGTTTGGCCCTCACATACGTCTTTGGCATTTTGTATGCGACAGTTGAATCTGGTTTATACCCCTTATGCAGTGGGTGGTAGGGCGGGCGAACGCGGCGGCATAAATTAACGGTGGGGTTCCTCCTTATAGGAATCACAATTTTCCTGGTATGACCCTCAGGTACGTTTTTATCTTTGGCTCTTTTGTTACCTGGGAGTTGAATTGGGTTATTGCCCATTATACAAGTAGTAAGATTATTACTGATCCTACTGCTTTTGGGAGGGGCCAAGTGATTCTGCTGGTGTGGCGAGGACTTTGCATCAGATCAGGATTATTCTGATTTCAGGGCTGAATATATAGTTTTTGTCAAGCCCGCTTGCGGAAAGCGAGACATAGTGATCACAATGACGTCCGGGTGTCTGTCCGTCCGAAATCTGCGTTAAAGTTTTTAAATACCTTATATCTCTGCAGTCCTAAGTCCCATTGACTTGAAACTTCATATGCTTATTAGTCATCATCCATGTTGTATCCCACTCATGCGGCCCCTGTGCCCAAGGTCAAATGACTTAGAAGTTTGCGTTTTGTTGAAATTTGCGTTAAAGTTTTCAGATACCTACTATCTCTGTAACCGTAAGTCAGATTTGTTTGAAACTTTGTATGCTTATTGGGCATCATCCATATCATTCTGTGTCCCACTCATGCGGCCACTGTGCCCCAAGGCCAAATGACTTAGTTTGTGTTCTTATAAAATCTGCGTTAAAGTTTTTACATACCTTATATTTCCACAATTGTTACTCCAATTTACTTCCAACTTTCAATACTTCCTTTTCATATTTTCATTCCATGGCCTGAAAACCCAATGTCAAGGTCAATTGACTTAGAAATTTGTGTTGAAGTTTTTACATACCTTATATCTCCACAACACTTACTCAGATTTACTTCAAACTTCAAATTTTTCTTTATTATCATCCATATTTTCATTCTATAGCCCACCCATGCGGCCAACATGCCCAAGATCAAGGTCAAATGACTTTAAAATTTGCGTTAAAGCTTTTACATACCTTACCTCCACAACACATAATTCAAACTTCAAATAAATACACATGCGGGCCGCGGCCATTGGGATCCCCCCCCCCCATATTTGTACATGTACTTGAACATGTACTTGTACAGGTAATATATGGGATTTAGTACTAAACTCATTGACCCGGCCTTGTGACTTGCGGCACTCTTGTTTAATTAATTAAATGTGTCGCCTGAAAAAATAATATTTTCGAAAGATTATAAAGTATGATCATTGCACATCAAACAATAAATACAGAGAATAAATAGTAATGTCCGTTAACATTTTAATGAAACACGGTTATCGCCCCTGATATCAGTGTGGACATTTACGTCTGATATAAAATGTATAATAATGCCACTCAATACGTGGGGTAATGGTGAATGAGTGCTTATTTTGCCAGAAAATGTCTCGGATATAAAGAACATTTTGTGCCCACCGAGTGGGCATGTACCTTTAAAATTAGA
Organism: Conchocele bisecta; assembly: GCA_029237695.1. Lineage (NCBI taxonomy): Eukaryota > Metazoa > Mollusca > Bivalvia > Lucinida > Thyasiridae > Conchocele > Conchocele bisecta. The sequence continues at coordinate 75,411,185 of CM055266.1, forward strand.
TGATCAATTAAAATCTAAAGAAAAATATATGAAACTAGACATTATGTTTGTACAACATGGAAATGCCCCCATGGCATACAGGACGCTACTGCAACATCACTGCTGACAGTATGTTGCCACGGCGGTACTGCAGCATCACTGTAGACAGTAGGTAACCACAGCGGTACTGCAACATCACGGTAGCCAGTAGGTAAGTTACCACTGCGTCACTGTAGACTATATGTAACCACGGCGGTACTGCAAGTCACGTGATGTAGATCTACGGCGGTAGCCATCACAGTAGAGTAGGTAAGTTACCATGCGTCACGTTGATATATTTAAACCACGGCGGTACTGCTACGTCACATAGCCAGTAGGTAAGTTACCAGGTCACTGCTAGACTATATGTCACTCGGCGGTACTGCAACATCACAGTAGCCAGTAGGTAAGTTACCACTGCGTCATGTAGACAACCATGTAACCACGGACTGGTACTAACCAGGCGTACACGTAGCCGTAGGGTAAGAACTGCGTACGTAGACTATATGTAACCACGGCGGTATGCAAGTCACGTAGATACTGTATACGGCGTACGAAGCGACCGCATGTACACCAGTAGCCCAGTAGGTAAGTAACTTGCATCCACTGTACATTGTAAACCACGCTACTGTAGACTATATGATAACCACGGCGGTACTGCAACGTCACAGTAGCCGTAGGTAAGTTACCACTGCGTCACTGTAGCTATATGTAACCACGGCGGTACTGCAAAAACGTCACATCACAGTAGCCAGTAGGTAAGTTACCACTGCGTCACTGTAGACTATATGTAACCACGGCGGTACTGTAACAATGTCACAGTAGCCAGTAGGTAAGTTACCACTGCGTCACTGTAGACTATATGTAACCACGGCGGTACTGCAACGTCACAGTAGCCAGTAGGTAAGTTACCACTGCGTCACTGTAGACTATATGTAACCACGGCGGTACTGCAACGTCACAGTAGATAGTAGATAACTACGGCGGTACTGCAACATCACAGTAGCCAGTAGGTAAGTTACCACTGCGTCACTGTAGACTATATGTAACCACGGCGGTACTGCAACGTCACAGTAGATAGTAGATAACTACGGCGGTACTGCAACATCACAGTAGCCAGTAGGTAAGTTACCACTGCGTCACTGTAGACTATATGTAACCACGGCGGTACTGCAACGTCACAGTAGCCAGTAGGTAAGTTACCACTGCGTCACTGTAGACTATATGTAACCACGGCGGTACTGCAACGTCACAGTAGGAATAGTAGATAACTACGGCGGTACTGCAACATCCCCAACCAGTAGCCAGTAGGTAAGTTACCACTGCGTCACTGTAGACTATATGTAACCACGGCGGTACTGCAACGTCACAGTAGCCAGTAGGTAAGTTACCACTGCGTCACTGTAGACTATATGTAACCACGGCGGTACTGCAACGTCACAGTAGATAGTAGATAACTACGGCGGTACTGCAACATCACAGTAAGCCATGTAGGTAAGTTTACCACTTGCGTCACTGTAGACTATATGTAACCCACGGATCGCGGTACTGCAACGTCCACAGTAGCCAGTAGGTAAGTTACCACTGCGTCACTGTAGACTATATGTAACCACGGCGGTACTGCAACGTCACAGTAGATAGTAGATAACTACGGCCGTACTGATAAGTCACTGTAGACAGTATGTAACCACAGCGGTACTGCAACAACCAGTATGTAACCACAACGGTACTACGTCATTGTAGACAGTAGGTAACCACGTACTGCAACGTCACAGTAGACAGCCATGGTGGTACTGCAACATCACAGTAGACAGTAGGTAACCACGGCGATACTGCAACGTCACAGTAGACAGTAAGTAACCACGGCAGTACTGCAACGTCACAGTAGACATTAGGTAACCACAGCGGTACAGTAGGTAACCGTGTCGGTGCTGCAAAGTCAAAATAGACTACGTAACCAATGTGACAGTAGACAGTAGGTAGCCACGACGATACTGCAACATGACAGTATACAGAATGTGGCGATACCGCAACGCCACGATGGACTGTTGGTAACCAACGCTGTACTGCAACGTCACTGTAGACAGTAGGTATATTCATTGCGGTACTGCAACATCACAGCAGACAGTTGTTAATTAATGCTGTTCTGCAACATTACAGTATACAGTAGGTACATGTAGTAGGTAACCATGTCGGTACTGCAGCGTCACAGTAGACAGTAGGTAACCATGACAGTACTGCAACGTCACAGTAGACAGTAGATAACCACGGCGGTACTGCAACGTCACAGTAGACAGTAGATAACCACGACGGTACTGCAACGTCACAGTAGACAGTAGATAACCACGACGGTACTGCAACATCACAGTATACAGTAGGTAACCATGGCGGTACTGCAATGTCACAGTAGACAGTAAGTAACCACGGTGGTACTGCAACATCATAGAAGACAGTAGGTAACCACGGCGGTACTGCAACATCAGAGTAGACAGTAGGTAACCATGGCGGTACAGTAGGTAACCGTGTCGGTGCTGCAAAGTCAAAATAGACAGTACGTAACCAATGTGACAGTAGACAGTAGGTAGCCACGACGATACTGCAACATGACAGTATACAGAATGTAGCCACGAAGATACTTCAACGTCACAGTTGATAGTGGGCAAGCAATGTGGTACTCGATACTGTAATGACAAGGTAGACAGTATTTAACTACGACGGTTATGCAACATCACTGTAGATAGTAGTTACCACATTTGTTTCTGCAACATTGCAGTGGACAGTAGGTAGCCACGACGATACCGCAACGCCACGATGGACAGTTGGTAACCAACGTTGTACTGCAACGTCACTGTAGACAGTAGGTATAGTCATTGCGGTACTGCATCATCACAGCAGACAGTTGTTAATTAATGCTGTTCTGCAACATTACAGTATACAGAAGGTACATGTAGTAGGTAACCATGTCGGTACTGCAGCGTCACAGTAGACAGTAGGTAACCACAGCGGTACTGCAACGTCACAGTAGACAGTAGATAACCACGACGGTACTGCAACATCACAGTAGACAGTAGGTAACCATGGCGGTACTGCAACGTCACATAGACAGTAGGTAACCATGGCGGTACTGCAACGTCACAGTAGACAGTAGGTAACCACGGTGGTACTGCAACATCATAGCAGACAGTAGGTATTGTTATAGCGTACCAATTTGATGGACTGAATGGCAAACAGTACAAACCCTGATTGAACCATGCAGATGCTTTGTCCAAGCTGGGACTAGACTGGTTGCTCCTTTGTTCATATGGAATCAGGTCATGACCTCTGAGTAACTTGTCTGCAGAAACCAGACCTCTTTTAATGGGCGTTGTGCCCCGGTCAAATAGCTTGGGGTCACACAAAATGAATGCAGCATGGCTGTGGCAATTCTGAATTGTTGTCTGCAAGTATTGTGAAATTTCATAATACTTGCAGACAACAATTCAGAATTGCCACAGACATGCTGCATTCATTTTGTGTGACCCCAAGCTATTTGACCGGGGCACAACGCCCATTAAAAGAGGTCTGGTTTCTGCAGACAAGTTACTCAGAGGTCATGACCTGATTCCATATGAACAAAGGAGCAACCAGACTAGTCCCAGCTTGGACAAAGCATCTGCATGGTTCAATCAGGGTTTGTACTGTTTGCCATTCAGTCCATCAAATTGGTACACTATAACAGTAACCACGACGGTACTGCAACATCACAGTAGACAGTAGGTAACCATGGCGGTACTGCAACATCACAGTAGACAGTAGGTAACCACGGTGGTACTGCAACATCATAGCAGACAGTAGGTAACCACGGCGGTACTGCAAAATCACAGTAGACAGTAGGTAACCATGGCGGTACTGCAACATCACAGTATACAGTAGGTAACCACGGTGATACTGCAACATCACAGTAGACATTAGGTAACCAAGACGGTACTGTAACATCACAGTAGACAGTATGTAACCACGGTGGTACTGTAACATCACAGTAGACAGTAGATAACCATGGCGGTACTTCAACATCACATTACCGCAACGTAACAGTAGACAGTAGGTAACCACGGCGGTACTGCAACGTCACAGTAGACAGTAGGTAACCATGGCGGTACTGCAAGATCAATGTAGAAAGTAGGTAACCACGGCGGTACTGCAACATCACAGTAGACAGTAGGTAACCACGACGGTACTTGAACGTCACAGTAGACAGTCGGTAACCACGGCGGTACTGCAACATCACAGTAGACAGTAGATAACCACGGCGGTACTTCAACATCACAGTAGACAGTAGGTAACCACGAAGGTACTTCAATGTCACAGTAGACAGTAGGTAATCACGGTGATACTGAAACATCACAATAGACAGCAGGTAACCATGACGGTACTTCAACATCACAGTAGACTGTAGGTAACCATGGCGGTACTGCAACATCACTGTAGACCGTAGATAACCACGGCGGTACTGCAACATCACAGTAGACAGTAGGTAACCATGGCGGAACTTCAACATCACAGTAGACAGTAGGTAACCACGGCGGCACTTCAATATCACAGTAGACGGTATGTAACCATGGCGGTACTGCAACATCACTATAGACAGTAGGTAACCACGGCGGTACTTCAACATCAGAGTAGACAGTAGGTAACCACGGCAGTACTGCAACGTCACAGTAGACAGTAGGTAACCACGGCGGTACTGCAACATCATTGTAGACAGTAGGTAACCAAGGTGGTACTGCAACATCAATGTAGACAGTAGGTAACCACGGCGGAACTGCAACGTCACAGTAGGCAGTAGGTAACCACGGCGGTACTTCAACATCACATTAGACAGTAGGTAACCATGGCGGTACTGCAACATCATTGTAGACAGTAGGTAACCACGGCGGTACTTCAACATCACAGTACTGCAACGTAACAGTAGACAGTAGGTAACCAAGGTGGTACTGCAACATCACACTAGACAGTAGATAACCACGGCGGTACTTCAACATCACGGTACTGCAACATAACAGTAGACAGTAGGTAACTAAGGTGGTACTGCAACATCAATGTAGACAGTAGGTAACCACGGCGGTACTGCAATGTCACAGTAGACAGTAGGTAACCATGGCGGTACTGCAACATCAATGTAGACAGTAGGTAACCACGGCAGTACTGCAACGTCACAGTAGACAGTAGGTAACCACGGCGGTACTGCAACATCACAGTAGACAGTATGTAATCACGGTGGTACTGCAACATCACAATAGACAGTAGGTAACCACGACGGTACTTAAACGTCAAAGTAGACAGTAGGTAATCACGGTGGTACTGCAACATCACAGTAGACAGTAGATAACCACGGCGGTACTGCAACATCACAGTAGACAGTAGATAACCACGGCTGTACTTCAACATCACAGTACTGCAACGTAGCAGTAGACAGTAGGTAACCAAGGTGGTACTGCAACAGCAATGTAGACAGTAGGTAACCACGGCGGTACTGCAACGTCACAGTAGGCAGTAGGTAATCACGGCGGTACTGCAACATCACAGTAGACAGTAGATAACCACGGCGGTACTGCAACATCACAGTAGACAGTAGATAACCACGTCGGTACTGCAACATCACAGTAGACAATAGGTAACCATGGCGGAACTTCAACACCACAGTAGACAGTATGTAACCATGGCGATACTGCAACATCACTGTAGACAGTATCTACCATGGCGGTACTGCAACATCACAACAGACTGTAGGTAACCATGGCGGTACTGCAACATCATTGTAGACAGTAGGTAACCACGGCGGTACTTCAACATCACAGTACTGCAACGTAACAGTAGACAGTAGGTAACCAAGGTGGTACTGCAACATCACAGTAGATAGTAGATAACCACGGCTGTACTTCAACATCACAGTACTGCAACGTAGCAGTAGACAGTAGGTAACCAAGGTGGTACTGCAACAGCAATGTAGACAGTAGGTAACCACGGCGGTACTGCAACGTCACAGTAGGCAGTAGGTAATCACGGCGGTACTGCAATGTCACAGTAGACAGTAGGTAACCTCGGCGGTACTTCAACATCACATTAAACAGTAGGTAACCATGGCGGTACTGCAACATCATTGTAGACAGTAGGTTACCACGGCGGTACTTCAACATCACAGTACTGCAACGAGTAGTATATAGGGAGTCAAAATGATACCACCTACCGTGATATCATTTATAACCCTCTATAATACCCCCACCACCCCCGAACAAATCAAAAATTGGTTAACGAGGAAATTGTCCCCCACCACCCCCGAAAAATCCAAAGATTGGTTGTGAAAAAAAACATAATGTTTTCACAGCAAATTTATGAATTTTTGAGAAAAAAATTATCTAATTTTTACAAAATTAATTTCAATGTTCCCACGAGTGATAGTTTATATTCCAACACCCTATTTTTCTCCTCCAATATAGCTAATTTATTTCGCAGATCAGCAACTAATTCTACCAGCTCTAGTCTACCACGTTCACCTTTAGCCACCTGACAGCGTAGTTGCTTATGTCTACAAAGAGTTTGGGCACTAACGAATTTACAAGGACATCTGGGGCATTGAAATTGTGGGGGGGCACAAGGAAACTTTCTACGTCTCGCTAGATGCCTTCGTAGATAGTCTTTACGCGTAAACGTCTTACAACAAGTCTCACACTCCATTATATATATATATGTATATGTTTATATTCAATTGGAAGTGAAAAAAAACATAATGTTTTCACGACCAATTGAACAGATAAATTTCATAGGTTATACAAAAAGTATATTACAGAAAATATGATAACGCCAGAAATCGAAAGTTTGAGAAGAGAAGCCGAATCTCTAGGGATTACTTATAGTAAACGGTTGAGAGTCAGGGGGTTGACAAATCTGATAAACACCACAAAGAATGAGGCGTTTATGAAGCGGTTTACCCGCGCCCACAAACGGGGAGCCTTTAAAGATATATCCAAAGCGGAGGAAGTTGGTAACATAATTCAAAAAGAAAGTATTGCGGGGTTAAGGGCTAGTGTAATTAATTCTAAAGAATTACCTTCAAGTACGTCCCAAATTAGACACCCAATAGCAAATAATAAGAAAAGATCTATAGTTCGCGCGATAGTGGAAAAAGGTGAAGAAATATTGGGGGCTCATGATGAAACATTGGAAAAGGTAGGTAGAAAAATGGAAGACGGGTAGTTACATTATCCTTTCGTAAAAACATTGACATCAACGAGTCTGAACGCATGTCCGATAAACTCGCTCCGTATCTAACAACAAATTTTTATTTGAGATATTCATATTCTTACAAGCTAGAACATATGGAGGAAACTAAAAATGGAAAACCTATAACTCTAATATTTCACAAAAATCTCGGTGGTAGCGAACCACTATCATCAATGAAAACCGTTAAAAATTGGCTGTCAGATAAGGAGCAAACACGAATAATGTCCGATAAAATAGACAGACCGAATACAAAGTGGAAGTTTGTAAGATGGGTAGAGGTTTTTGTAAAGTTAATACAGGGCAGTAGGGGAATAGATTTGAGACTACAATCCAAAGAAGCGGCGGGAGGAGAACTTCCAGAATGGTTGAGGAATAGAAAAGGTATGTATTCTTTAGATAAGTATAATGACGACCTTTGTCTGTTCAGGTGTTTAGCTATGCACCTTGATAAAAAGATCAGACCTGACAGATGTACAGAAAAAGCGAAAGAACTTAGTAAGCAATATTTCGGTAGTAATGTGGTTTCACCAATTCCTTTTTCAGACCTGAAAAAGGTTGAAGAGTTTTTTAAAATCGGTATAGAAGTATATCAACCGACCGAATGTGACGTATGGTGGTTGAAAAAGGTACCAGCACACTACAAGGAAATAGGTAATAAACCAATGACAATAGGACTGTTTAATAATCACGCATTTCTGATAAAAAACCTTAAAAACCTATCTAAAATTTACGCCTGCGATAATTGCAAACAGAAATTCACGAAAGCGAGTAATATGAAGAGACACGGACCAAAATGTATGAAAGGTTTTAGACAAAAAGTAGATGTGATGGTAATTATTTAGGGCGCCCGCGTTCGTCGTTCGAGAAAGCGTTTTACCCAAAAAGTTCTAACAGTTATGGGGCGATCGATTGGATGTATTCTGTGGAAAAGCGGGAGGGAATTCACATTCACCACGAACAGTGCGGACACGGGGGTGAAAGATGGATTTTAGGAGCTCCAGTAGATGGATACTGCCAAGAAAACAATACCGTATATCAATATCACGGCTGTTACTGGCACGGGTGCGAGATTCATGCAAAGCATTGAAAAAAAGAACGCTTATCCACTATGAGAAGAGATACATTTATTAGAAGAAGCAAAGAATTCAACCTAGTAGTTATGTGGGAATGCGAATTCCAAAGAACGGGTAAAGATATAAAGATCGGTTGCGACACTACTCTTTATCCATATCAGATAGTATATGATTTTGAGGCGTATCTCAACCCAGAATTTAAAACGCTAGGTAATAGTTTAGAGTACGAAGCTGAGCACGTTCCGGTAAGTGTTAGTATAGGAGATAATTTCTCAAGAACAGTAACTCATATTTGTGATAAAGATCCTGCAAAACTTATAGAAAAATTCGTAGAAGATTTGAAAGTCAGGGGAAAAGCTATAAGAGAAGAAGTATGGTTGAGATATGGGATGGGTTTAATACAGAACATTTACGTAAAAACCAAATCGCCAAGATCGAACAGTGGATAGAGCAAGTACCGGTTATAGGTTTTAGCAGCAGTAAGTACGATATAAACTTATTAAAGAAATACCTAGTAGGCGAACTGGCATCAACAACAAGAAAAAAGTAATGGTCCGGAAAACGTGCAAACGCAACAATATTTCTATTTACTCCAGAGTTTAGATTTCTTGATGTAATACTTTATCTAGGACCTGGTGTAAGTTACGATAGTTGGATAAAAGCCTACGAATGCAAAGGACAGAAATCTTTCTTTCCTTACGAGTGGTTCGATTCTCCAGACAAACTGGATTACCCAAGACTACCGGATATAGAGAATTGGTATTCCAAACTATCTGGGAAAATGTTACTAGATGAAACAGAATTAAGTAAATGTCGTAGAATTTTCAAAGAAAAGAATATGAAAACTTTCAGAGATTGGTTGAAATATTATAACGAATTAGATGTAGCACCGTTCCTAGAAGCGGTGGAAAAAATGTGTGAATTTTATAAACACAGAGGTGTGGATATTTTCAAAGATGCGGTAACACTACCGGGTGTGGCTATACAATATTTATTGAGAGGAACCATTAAAGAACAAAAATCTATACCGGAGGGGGCTCTATATGCACCAAAAGAAGAAACATACACAATGATGAAAGACGCTCTAGTCGGGGGTCCATCAATCGTATTTACACGCTATGCAGAAGCCGGTGTTTCAAATATTAGATCTAATTCCTCATTTGGATCAAATGAAATTAACAAACCTTGCAAGGCTATTTTGGGGTATGATGCTAACGCGTTATATTTATCTACGTTAAATAAAGATATGCCGTGTGGGAGAGAAACTATACACCATATAGATACCCCACATAATCCTAAACTTATTAAAAAGTTTTGTAAAAGAGTTTTATCTAGAGACTGGTTTGGGTTTGCGGAGGTGGATATAGAAGTTCCACACAACTTAAAAGATAAGTTTTCTGAAATGTCTCCACTTTTTATAAACAGAGAAGTAGATGTTGATGAGTTCAGAACACATGATAAAATATTTGGAAGATACTGGAAGAACTAGAGGAAATGGAAGAAAATTGGTGGGATCTATGTCGGCCACTAAAGTATTGCTGTACGCGCCACTGTTGAAATGGTATTTAAAACACGGCCTAGAAATAACGGGAGTTCATCCGGGTTTATAGATTATATTAGTGGTAAACCCTTCGAATGGTTCGCAAAAGAAGTTACAGCCGCAAGACGAACAGGCGATGTAGAACCAAATAAGAAACCAGTAGCGGATATAATGAAATTATTAGGCAATTCGTGTTGTGGAAAAATGATAGAGGCAAAAGAGAGACATTTAAATACGACATATACACAAGACGAAACCTGTGTTGACAAAGCGTTAAGATCTGCATTCTTTGATGATTTGGAAGAGACAGGAGATGCGTACGAAATATCTTCCCGAAAACCCCGGTGTGCAGTAAAGAGCCCCTTCCACTGTGGAATAGCGGTTTATCAACTAGCTAAATTGAGAATGTTGGAATTTTACTACGAATTTCTAGACAAATACGTAAAAAGAGAAGACTTTGAATTAATACAGATGGACACGGATAGTATGTATATAGGAGTTAGTGGAAAAACGATAGAGGAATTGATTAGACCTAACTTACTAGACGAGTTTGAAAAAGAAAAAAATAAATGGTTGGCTTGGGATAAATGGAGCGAAAGAGAGCCAGGACTTTTCAAAATGGAATTCAGCGGAGATAGGGCGATAGCGTTATCTAGTAAGTGTTATTTCGTAGAAAAATTTAATTCTAAAGATAATTTGGAACAAATTAATAAAAACTCTGCGAAAGGAATGTCCAAGAGAACTAACAATTTAAATTGGGATAGATATAAAACGAGTACTAAGTGAAACTACAGAAGATGGAAAACACATTATAGATGTAGCACAAAATAGGAGATTTAAAATGAAAGACGGCGTTATGAAAACGTACTGTCAACAAAAATTAGGACTCTCGGCGTACTACGATAAAAGACGCGTGTTACCAGACGGAATACATACAGAACCTCTCTTGATTTAAGCAATCGGGGGTAACTGGGTGTCAGAAGGTACCATAAGAAGTTCTTCGCGAACAAAACCGCGAGATGGACCATCAGCCAAATAATAGAGCACGGGCTCATCGGGTTTGGTAATAGAGCGATCCAGATGATATACATTCAGAGACCACACGGGATCAGTCGCGCGGCGGCTGCCACCTTCAAGCTCTCCCGGTTGATAGAGGTACCGGACGTCAACATCCGATGTAAGCGCAATCGGCTGCTCCTCTAAACCAACGGGTCGCCCGCGCGAGACGGCAGAGGGCTTGCTCGTCACCTTTTTAGACTTGATGGCATCTACGGGCTTCTTACCTATCAATCTGGTCACCTCTCCGTTCAGTGCGGAGACCACGGCGGGCAGTCTGGCCACCCACTCGGTCGATCGCGAATGAGGGTCTACAAGTTCTTTGGCATATTGGTGTCCGAACAGCCTCTCAGCCAGGGTTCGATTGAACCGCTCCACGATCCCCTGGTGCCGGTGGATGTTCACGCGGCCGCGTCTGATAGAAACTTTGTGCTTAGACAATAGATGAGAGACTGCGCCCATGAACTCGCGGCCAGGATCGACCTGGAGAAGATTCGGCCATTTGAGAGGACTCCTCTTATATATTCGGGAAAGAGCCTCGGCCACCTCCTTAGACTCTTTAGTGGCCAACGGCTCAGCCCCCTTATAACGACTCGCTACGTCAACGATTGTCAGTGCGTACTTGTACGTTTTGCGACCGACGCGATCGTGAGGGAGAAACAGGAGATCCGCTTGGTGAACTTGGTTCGGCACCGGTACGTCGAATTTCGGGCACGGAATATTGTGAGGCGCGGGTAAATAGATCTGCCAGATGGCCTGCTTCTTGAGCCATTCCTTGACAGCGTTTTCTGAAACCTTGGTCGCCGCCGCGAGGTTCTTGATGGCCGCGAGGCCCTTCCAGTAGCCACGTGGGCTATAGTATGTATTCGACAGCTTGCGTGTTAGTTTGGTATCAAGTTTGCGCATGTTCATCATATGCGAAGTATTCTAATATATCGGACAATCCCCAACATGCCCTCGCCAGTTCGTCCGGTAACTGCGTCGTTAATAATAAATCTTTGTTGGAAGTTTCGCTGCAGCCCCAATCGCGTTTGGGTTGGAACAGGAGAGGGAATTCTGGGGAATCTAACTCGGAGGAATCTAACATCCGCTTTGCGAAAAGGGTGGCCGCTTTTTCGTCCTCGCGCCACGTCTCGAGACAATCTCGGGCCAGACGAATCATACTCTTTGCACCAGGTAAACGAGTTTTTGGGCAGTGTATCCTACATCGATCATAGCGTAATAAAGTTCGTCAACTAACATCGTTCTATATATATATTTTTATAAAAAAAAATTGTTTTAATTAATTAATTATTTTATATAGTAGCCGACGAGACCCACCACGCCCACGACGATGAACGCGATCTCGCGGTCTTTTTGGGCCTCTGACGGTACATAGAAATCTGAAAGTGGGGCTCGGGATCCATTGGATCGAGACTTTTCTGCGGATATGCCAGCGCGTACTCGCGGTTGGCTTCTTCAACGTTCTGAAAAGTTTGCGCGGCGTGATTTTCGCGGCGAAGCTCTTCATTGACCCAGTCCAGATGGCGGTTCGTTTTTTCGACCACGCTTCCTTTGCGCTATTGAGTTGTTCTACAGCTAAATCGTGACGCTTACGCTCCTCATCCACGTTCGAGCTTTTCATTTTAGAGAATATAAAGTTGCTACCGCTGAACGCCAATGCGTTTACAAGCGCACCACCTACTATTAGTGCGATTGAAGCCATTTATTTCCATATATTAACTGGTAGAATTCCAGCTTTAACTAGATAATCTCGGGTCCAAACTGCGGCGCTACATCTAAGGTCGCGAGCCCTACGTCTCTCACAGTAAAGTCCAATTTGGGAGCGGATCCTCCTAGGGCCATCTTTGATAGTCGAGCATACCCGATACTGAAACCCGATATCACCACGGCGTGATAAAGCGCATTCACTAACATTTTACCATCTTGTTCAGCCATTGTTATAATTATTGCATATAAAAGGGGTCGCGATCAATGTTAAAATATGGGGCGCATCCAATCGCGATTGGTGTTTCGTAACTTTCTTCTGAACACTGGCTGTGTTTTTTCGATAATAGGGGGTATTTCCACACGCACAGGGCACCAACAACTGCCAGACCACCACCAACAACCCAACTCCAATTCACGAATTTGGGTTCAATCGGATTCGCCCAACTCCAACGGCAGTTGGTATTGGGTGTTGAGTGTGCTTCCAATTCGTGAATTGGGGGTGTTGTTGTACTCAACTCTGTCTTCATATGTTTTGCTGTCTCCGTCCCCATCAATTCACTAATTGGCTGCAACCCCAATCTCGATTGGAGTTTAGCCTCTCGAAGCTCGGCGAGTATTTTATGTTGTTTAACTTTTCGGGTGGCAGCCGCCGCCCTCCCAGCTGCATGCCTTTTTGGGTTTTTATGTCGTGCAACCCCCAACTCCAATCGCGATTGGTTTGGAGGATCAATCGGATTCAACAGTGTTGAGGGAAGTGCTGCAATCGGGTTCGATTGGGTTGGAACAATCCCCAACGCTGTTGGAGATTGCTGTTCCGTCACTCTCGCGGGTGTGTCTTGTGTCATCATTTATGATATTAATATTAGGGCTTATAGTTCGTGGGCATATATGTCCAAATTGACAGTGTTTACCCGTGGTCAACGCGGTTGTCAGTGGAGCTAAGTACATTCCAAACTTGTGATAAATTGAGCAGCAGGCTGTTCTAAGAGTGTGTCTTATAAAAGGGTCAGTCTCTAGATCGTGAATCAACCCCTCGGTGTTTGGTATAGGGAGAAGTATACTAACGGCGGTAGCGTACAAATGAATAGCCGCCGATCCAAGAGTTTTTGTCATCTCTGCTCCCAATTTGGATTCGTATCGCGCATACATTTTATCAATCTCTGCATCTGACATCTTATCCACCTGACAAACTGAGAGACGCCTACCGAGATAATGCTCCGATTGCCCCCCAGCAACCAGCGCAGCTAGCCGCTCTCGTCGCGCCGCATTTTCATTTTCATTCGGAGTCGTTGCACTCAACCCAATACCAACCGCCGTTGGAGTTGATTCCGATTGCTCTGTCGGATCATTATCTTTCAGGATGTTGGCAGTCGGAGTTGAGGTTTCTTCTATTAGCTGATCGAGAAGTTCGTCGCAGTTCATTTTTCTTAAAATTAATTTAACTATTCTAACAAGTCTCATCACTTTAACATATTTATTTCTTAATTTTTTCAAAATTATTAAAATAATAAAAGCGCACCACCCGATACTTATGATCACCATTATGCTCGCAACAAAGCTCGCAGCGGAGCACCAAATTGTTAACATTGTTAACCATTGTTCAGCATTTGTTCAACATTTGTTAAGCATTTGTTCAGCATTGTTCAGCATTGTTCAGTAATTGCTAATTTTCTTAAAATTAATTGTTAAGCATTTACTCGGCAATTACTAACGAGCGTTAAGTAATTGCTAATTAATTAATTGATAACTTCGTAAGCAGTTGGTTGATCAGTCTTTAGCAAAAGCTTGGCGTGCTTAGTTTCGAAACCATCTGTCGAACCTCCAGGCGCTCCTCGTGCGTTGGGATAACGTCATTCTCTCGAAGACAGTCATCGAATGAGTCTCGGTCCTTGCAGTGAAAGAGGGCGACCCATTTCGTTTGCTCGCGCAGATCCTTGAGGACGGCGTTGTACTTTTGAGTGGATATCCATACGCTTTGCCTAGCATGGCGGCCAGAAAATGCGAGCTCGGAGAGCATGTCCTTCTTTTTGGTCATCGCCGCCTTGGCTGAGCAATCATCAATCACGTATAGGGTGGGCTCACCCTGGAATTTTTGGTATAAACCACTCAGCCAATCGTGAAGCCTATCACCGGGGTCAATAACGTATACCTCAGGGTCGGTCCATGTCCACGGGCGCCGCTAATAAGTATCGTTGTGCCGCACAGTGGGACACAGGATCACAATATGACGAAAGGCATCGCGGTAGGAGCCCTCGAGCAAGTCTAGGATGAAAACCGTTTTTCCACATCCTGTCTGCCCACATATTATGGCAGAGTGGGCATCTCCAATCGTGAATTGGTATTGATTGCTAATTTTCTTAATTAATTCTTTAGAATTATCAAATTTATTAATTAATAAATCGTTAGATGATTTTTTTATTAAATCAGTAGAGTGCTGAGACGTATCGACCATCTTCGATGTTGAGTTGTGCGTCTGTAATTATATATAAGTACACGTTCAATGGCCCGGCTCCGTCCGCCTCTTTGGTTATCTGGATCGTCACACCCTCGCTAGCGTTCTCAACTTGGCGTCCGCTGCCGTGTATTTGGTCGTCGTCGCTGGCTCGCATGTCTAGCCATAACGCGTATTTGGTATTCAGGAACTCCGCGAGGGAGACGGCCGAGAGATGCAGGTCTTTGGCAACTGCTGCAACCTCCGGAGAGCGCTTAGAGCCGGCAGCAAAC